>JADBJO010026691.1:7500-22214 GCA_016801955.1 Conus betulinus | reverse complement strand
TATAACGAACTCTGACTGGCCGTGGTCTAATGTAGTTTGTGACACTTTTGTTGCGAACTCCGATTGGCCGTGATCTATGTATGTGTGCCACTTCCATTGTGATTGTGGCCTTTCTTCTCATTCCTGTGTGGGTGGTGTGTTGTGTGTGTGTGTGTGTGTGTGTGTGCTCTCCCTTACTCAGCAGCGGAAAATGATGATCAGGACGCCTGTTCGTGTCCTGATGGCCTGTCACACGCTTACAGAGGTGCCTGGGGGTGACATAGCTGCTCATCATTTGTCAAATGTGGTGTGTGTGTGGGGGGGGGAGGGGGGGGGGAAGGGCGGGGGGGAGGAGGAGGGGGGGGGGGACATGTTTATAGACACTTCGTGGCCACACGCCACGATTGTGACTTTGCTCAAAAACGCGCTGTGTAATTCATATAAGTGTTAAGAGGCCTGCCATGAAGTTGAGCCAGCATTTGATGTTAAACTGATAGTTGATCTAAAGAACATGGCCCACCGATTATTTACCCTTTTTTGTTTGGGGGGTGGGGGGTGGGGGGTGGGTGGTGGGGGTGGGGGGGGGGGGGGTCTTTCACCCATGAAATCAGAATCTTCAAATACAGGACATCCCCTTAGTTGACAAACACATTTTCAGGCCTTTGCACTCACCCGTGACCCTACCTTCGCGCCAGCTTCAAGAGCTCAAAATAGTCCCTTTCCTTTGATTTTCATCATTCTGCTTGGAACCACCTGGTTTGTACCTTCATGGCCATGTGAAAGAAAATGAGGAGAATCAACTTTCAGACACAACGAAAATTCTCGAAACGATCCAACGGCGCCAGTCTATAAATACTCGACTCCTTAAGTAAGGCCTTGGCGCAGTAATTGTTGGTGTGCAGCCCGTGCGTGACGCCTGACACGTCGGTAGCCTCCCTTTGTGGGCGGTGGAGGGCCCACACAGCGTCAAAGCCGTTCAACGTGAGGGTCAAGGATCCAAGGTTCTCTGATGCTATGATTGGGTCGGTGCGTGTCCCGTCTTGGACGTGCACTGGGCGGTCACTGCATAATTAGAACGGTCTGGTATGCATGGGTATAATCAGCTGGAACCTGGTTGAAAGCGGTACTGTTTGTAGGCCGTGGCGCTGCGTTTGAGCTGTTCCCCTCTGTCTCTCCCTCTCTCTGTCTCTGTCGCAATCTGTCTCTCTCTCTCTCTGTTTTGTCTACCTGCCTGCCTTGTCTGTACGTCTGTCTGTCTGTCTGTCTGTCTGTCTGTCTGTCTGTCTGTCTCCCTCTCTGTCTCTCTCTCTCTGTCTCTGGTCTCTCTCTCCTCTCTGTCTTCCTCTCTCTCTCTCTCTCTCTCTCTCTCGCTCTCGCTCTCTCCCTCTCCCCGGCCCTCTCTCTCTCTCTCTCTCTCTCTCTCGCTCTCCTCTGTCTGTCTCTCTCTCTCTGTGTCTCTCTTGCCCTTTTTTTCAGATGATGTGACTTTGCGGTCAGATGCTGTTTGTAGGGTTTACAGAATCAGCTGAACAATCTGAAAGAAAGAAGCTGATAGATTATTTCCGGGAGTAAATCAAACAAGACTAATATGGTTTTCCCGTGAAGGTAGTTACCCTTGGAATAAGGGAAAGATGGACGGATGGAAACGAAGGAATTAGGATGACAAACACATTCAAATACTTACGCTTGATATTTACAACAAAACTAAGTAC
The DNA here is from genome assembly GCA_016801955.1 of Conus betulinus. Lineage (NCBI taxonomy): Eukaryota > Metazoa > Mollusca > Gastropoda > Neogastropoda > Conidae > Conus > Conus betulinus. The sequence goes on along the minus strand of JADBJO010026691.1, from coordinate 20,523 downwards.
AAGCGCTGCCCTTTTAGACATGAGCAGAAAAGGTAAGATGGGCGTTATTGACATTCTAAAATCACTAAGAAAACTACATACAGTGATCCTTTTCCTATTCTGGAAGCTTTTTTTTAATACAAAGAATGAGCCCATCTTGACTTATGTAGCAGAACGTATGGGGTTTGAAAGATACAGAAGTAATAGAAAAGGTACATAGTTTTGCCAGGGGTTGGAAGATACAGAAATAATAGAAAAGGTACATAGTTTTGCCAAGGGGTTTGGAAGATACAGAAATAATAGAAAAGATACATAGTTTTGCCAGGGGTTTGGAAGATACAGAAATAATAGAAAAGATACATAGTTTTGCCCAGGGGTTTGGAAGATACTGAAATAATAGAAAAGGTACATAGTTTTGCCAGGGGGTTGGAAGATACAGAAATAATAGAAAGGTACATAGTTTTTGCCAGGGGGTTGGAAGATACTGAAATAATAGAAAAGGTACATAGTTTTGCCAGGGGGTTGGAAGATACAGAAATAATAGAAAAGGTACATAGTTTTGCCAGGGGGTTGGAAGATACAGAAATAATAGAAAAGGTACAGAGTTTTGCCAGTAAACGTTTCTTGGGTGTACCACTACACTCTTCAAACAAATGGTGGACGGAGAGACAGGAAGATATCCATTGTTCCTCCGAACAGTGTGTCAAAATGTGTTAAATACTGGTTGCGACTGGTAAGATTAAGCTTACCGACTAATAGGACATATAGGCAAGCCTATGACATGTTGTTAATACAATTAGAAGCAAGCAAATACAACTGGGCATCAAAGTGAGTGGCACTCTAACAGAAAATGGTTTTTGGAGATAGTATGGTTGTGTCAATGATAGTATGGTTTGTGTCAATGATAGTATGGTTGTGTCAATGATAGTATGGTTGTGTCAATGTGTTGGGCTCTGAGGGGGGATTTATATCAGAATTAAAGGACATGCTTTTTCATGTGTTTCAAACAAAACTAGCATTACGAAATTGAAGATAATGACAAACATGCATGGTATCATTTCTTTTAAAACTGTATTTGAAACGGAGAGGTATCTGTCTTTGATAATGAATGAAAAGGATAAGAGAAGATCTAATAAAGTTTAGATTAAGAGCACGGGTTATGACCAATGGACTAAGTGCTGACTGCCCAATGTGCGGTCACAGTAAGGAAATTGAAGTGCACTTTCCTTTCCAATGTTACTTCTATACAGACACTCGCCGAGAATATTCATTTTCCAGTACAACTAATATTGAGCCTACAGTAGTGGTGTTATAAATCTTTCGTCAACAGATAATTATACAATTATTATTGCCCTTGCTAAGCATTGGACTGAAGCTACCAATGCGAGGAAAAAGAAATTAGAACTTAATGACAATAGTATTGTGATCCAACTTTCCTCGTTCTGTATTAATTTGTTCTTTTGTAATAAGTGGATGGCCATGTTGTCTCAGTGTGTGTACGTGTCTGTGATGTGATGTGTGTGTGGTGCGCGCGCGCGCGCGCGCGTGTGTGTGTGTGTGTGTGTGCGTGCGTGCGTGTGTGTGTGTGTGTGTGTGTGTGCGTGTGTGCGTGTATGTGTGTGCGTGTGTGTGCGCGTGTGTGTGTATGTGTGTGTGTGCGTGTGTATGTGTGTGTGTGTGTGTGTGTGTGTGTGTGTGTGTGTGTGTGTGTGTGTGTGTGTGTGTGTGTGCACGCACGTGGCGAGCGTGCATGCACTTGGGACAGCGAGGAGAGGGAGTGGAGAGCGTTAAGGGAGGGGGAGGGGGGTACGGCCCGGCGGTCGGGATCCACTGTATTAGAGGGAGAGGGTGGGAGAAAGGAGGAATAAAAGAATGTGAGTTTGTCTTTACTGTTTATATTTATTGATAAAAGGTGAGAGAAAGGAATGGGAACTATGTTTAGAAACCAGAGGGGCGGGAATGGTAGCGTAGGAAAGGCTGCTCTATACGGAAGTCTTCTAATTGGACTTGATCGTTCACGTCAGTAGCAGGCCATCCTTCAGTCTCGGAAGACTATGGAGTTTCGTTCCAGATGTCTATTCTGGTACAGCGACGGGTGTGGCTGGCCAGTCCGACGCGGGAATGACAGTCCCCTGTGGCAGAGGGCACAGGTGAAGTCTGACGCTGGTCTGTCTGCCTGGGCTGCAGCCTTTCTTCTCTCATTGTCCCCCCGTGCTGTTGAGCGAGTGTCTCTTCGAACTTGGAGAGACCTTTCTGCACAGTCTGTCTCCAGGCTGACCGTTCGAGGGCTGCTGCTTCCCAGTTGTTCTGGTCGATGTTACCTCTTCCCCTCCCTGTGCTCCACCTAGTCTCCTTCCCGTGTGAGTATTTTGGACAAGACTATCAACCAATGTCCTATGTGTAGTATAGACATAGTGCTAGTCTCCTTCCCGTGTGAGTGTTTTGGACAAGACTATCAACCAATGTCCTATGTGTAGTATAGACATAGTGCTAGTCTCATTCCCATGTGAGTGTTTTGGACAAGGCTATCAACCAAGTTCCTATGTGTAATATATCAGTGTGGTAGTCTCCTTCCGTGTGAGTATTTTTGGACAAGACTATCAACCGACGTCCTATGTGTAGTATAGACATAGTGCTAGTCTCATTCCCGTGTGAGTGTTTTGGACAAGGCTATCAACCAAGTTCCTATGTGTAATATATCATAGTGGTAGTCTCCTTCCCGCCTGAGTATTTTGGACAAGACTATCAAACAAGGTCCTATGTGTAGTATAGACATGGTGTTCAAAAAAAAAAAATCACAGGAAACAAGGGAATGTTTATCTCTGATGCCAGAATATCACAACGGACATGCCAATAGCTACTAGTAAGAGAATCAGCAGACCATGAATGGCCAATGACTTTCAGTTTAAGAAAAACATAGTGGAATTAAAGTATGTATGAAAATTAGAGGTTAAAGGACCCCCATTCCCTAGAATAAAAGGAAAAAAAAAAAAAGAAAGCACAGGAGCTGGACCTTGTAAAAATGTGAATACAAAACACTCTAGACTCTGCAATGGCAGACATGACATTTAAAGCCATAACAAACGACCACTGAACAATAATTAAGGGAGGAAAGGAGAGTGTAGAACGTGTATGTGTGGAATGGGGTAGTGGGTGAGGTGGCAAGGAAAACAACAGTACCCCACCAAGGTAATGAAGGAAAAGCAGTGCAAAAAAGAAACTAAAAGGCATGGCGTTGCCAAAAGATGATACAATAACCATATGTTTCTTCTTTTAGTTTCGACAACACATCACAGTGCAGTCCAATCCAGTCCAATCCAACACAGTTACATAGTACAGTAGTAGAACGAGTCAACCTCACCTTACCAAGTCTGTGCTGTGAAGACAGCGGGTCGACTGAAGGCAGCAATCAGGGATACAGAGAGTGTAGATGACGGTCAGCAGGCCGAGAGTAGATGGCTTGAGAGACGGCTTTCCCCAAGTATGTATACCATCTGTCACTAACCTTCACCCTCCTCATGGGGAGAGAAGTGGGCAGATAGAAAAGAAGAAGAAGAGAGAGAGAGAGAGAGAGAGAGAGAGAGAGAGAGAGAGAGAGAGAGAGAGATGTAGGTGAGGTAGGGGATAGGACATGAGTGAGAGCCTTCCACGTCAACAATTTAACAGCTGTCCTAAAACATAGAAGCCCCCCCTCCCCCTCGCCTCTCTCTCTCTCTCGCTCTCACATACTTTCGATCGAATTTCGAGATCGTGGTATACAGTTTACAGTGAAAATGATCAAATACGTTCACACAGCTCATACTCACCCGAGGATCAATGGCACATGAGCCTACAAAATAGTAGTTTAGAGTTCAGCTATCTCATACTTCGTCCTCTTTTTCTCTTCTTAACTAATCTTATACCCCCCCCCCTCTCTCTCTCTCTCTCTCTCTCTCTCTCTTAGCTTGCCCGCTGCTTCCCGTAAAGTGACAGAGAGTCTTTGCTTTCCCCCAAGAGTATTAGTCACTATCAAAAAAATCTAATTACTGAGGAGCTTGCACCTTGTAAGGGTGGGTTTGAACCACTCCAGTTAAAGTTCTAACAATAGATCAAGTATCTGCAGAGCAGGCCTGCTGGTTCAAAGTGCACAAAAAAAACGACATTTCTTTTCCGGGACGCATGCCACATGCTGTGCACGGGTATTTCGTTTTAACGGAATATATCAAGTGTCATTCATTTTGGTGTAGAATTACTTACAATATGATTATGTGTTCTGAATTACTTTATGTTGTGACAAAATGTTTTCTATACCATTCTACTTTGTGCAGAATATTTTCTTTGGTAAATGTGCTCTTTCTAATGTATGCTGTGTGAAATTGCCTGCTTAATCAAAACATGTCAGTCTTTTCTCAGTAAAAAGTGTTATATTCTATTCTTTCTTTCCTGAAAATTAGAGGTTAAAGGATCCCCATTCCCTAAAAAAAAAAAAAAATAAAAAGAAAGAAAAGCACAGGAGCTGGCTGTCAGGGTCAAAGTCCTGATCCAGTTTTTATTGTGATAGGTCCGGTTCCAGGTCCAATTTTTATTTTCCAGTTGTCGGCAAGTTTCGCCGAGGTGAAAATTGATAAATGGCCTGTCCCATGTGTAAGATTTGCATAGGGGTGTAGTAGGTGGTAAGTTGTGTTGGTTCAGTAATATTAGTTGATTGTGGTTAACGCTTTTCCCCCTATGAATTAGGATGGTCCTGGAAGGAAGGGTTTGTCAGACTTGCAGACGACACTTTTACTACTAGCGAGAGTAGGAACAACAGATGTGTGTTTGACACAGGAGATTTTGTGAAAGTATAATTTTGTGTCGTATTCATTTTTTTTGTGTGTTAAATATATGTAATTTGAAGACTTGTGTTCAGTCAATAACTGAACTGGAAATGAAGGAATCAATAATTTCTAATTTGTTGAAAGATTTAAACATTGGATCTTTACTGTAGTAGTACAGTAAATTCTTTTGGCCAAAGTGTGTTTGACACAGATATTTTGCTTTGCAGTAGTAGTACTGTGATAATTATCTTGTGAATGTGAGCAAGGTCCTGTCACGGAATAGTATGGTGAGTGTAGGAAATTCTTGTTGGTTTTGTTTTGTTTAAATTGTGGTTAAATTAAAATATGACATTTTATGGTAGTGTAAGAGTTGTTAAATAGTTGGTATGTGGGTTGGTATTGGTGCGAATGAATAATTTTGTGAAGGGCATGTTGTACAATTAGTAATGTGATAATATGTAATTGATTTTTAATATTAAATATATTTTATTTTAAAGTTGGAAGTTGTAGAATACCAAGGGTTCTGCACTGCTGGAGAGACCCTGCTGAGACTTTCCTAAATATATTTGTTGTTTACAGGTTATATTTGATGGTGGAATTCAGATTGGAGACTAGTATTGTCTTATTGTTTTGATGTTGACTGGAAGGACTGAAAATATAGCGAGATTAAAGGGATAGGAAGATAATAGGTCATTAGATTGTTGATGGGTTATGGTTTGGGTATTGTTGATTGATGTTTGGTTTTGGTATTTTCCCATGTTTTTGTTGACTGAGCTGACAATTGGCTTAGTCCATAACCAAAAGAAAGTTAATAGGAACTATATGGAGGAAGCCCTGTGCTTCCAGATTTGCTGTTGCTGTTGCTGTTGTGGTTGCTGTTCATCATGCTGCCATGCGGGGGTGTCATTGAAGTGGGTCTCAGCTACGCTACAGTCAGAGTTCTCAAGTTACGCTACTTGGAAGAGGAACTGTGTGTGTGTGTGTGCCGGTGAACAGTGGGTTCTGCATCTGAGCTCAAGACATCCTAGAACTGGAGACTACTGCATCTACACTACAGAAAAAATTAGCTAAGTAAAACTTTGGTCTTTGGATTCTAAGACTATATTGTTGGCTATGATGAGAGCGACTCCAGGTCGCTAGTATTGGTTGTTTATTTTGGTTATGGTGGGGTGCTAAAAAAATAATGATAAATAAATATTGTGAAATTTAAAGTTTGTGTGGTCACCCTAATTGTGAGAATGTTGTTTGTTTAAATATTGTCCTGTTCTATGCTTTAAATCTATTACCTGTTAGAGGTAAACCAAATTCTTGAAGAAGAAATAATTTTGCACAGACTATTATTGAAATACCCTAGACTACTGGAGAGCTGTGACACTGGCCCTTGTAGAAATGTGAATACAAAACACTCTTAGACTCTGCAATGGCAGACATGACATTTAAAGCCATAACAAACGACTGCTGAACGATAATTAAGGGAGGAAAAGAGAGTGTAGAACGAGTGTAGAACGTGTATCTGTGGAATGGGGTAGTGGGTGAGGTGGCAAGGAAAACAACAGTACCCCACAAGGTAATGAAGGAAAAGCGGTGCAAAAAGAAACTGAAAGGCATGGCGTTACCAAAAGATGATACAATAACCATATGTTTCTTCTTTTAGTTTCGACAACACATCATGGTGCAGTCCAATCCAGTCCAATCCAACACAGTTACATAGTACAGTAGTAGAAAGAGTCAACCTCACCTTACCAAGTCTGTGCTGTGAAGACAGCGGGTCGACTGAAGGCAGCAATCAGGGAGACAGAGAGTACAGACAGCAGATCAGCAGGCAGAGTGCAGATGGCTTGAGAGACGGCTTCCCCAATATTTATACCATCTGTCACTAACTTTCACCCTCCTCACGGGGAGAGAAGTGGGCAGATAGAAAAGAAGAAGAAGAAGAAGAGAGGAGAGAGAGAGAGAGAGAGAGAGAGAGAGAGAGAGAGAGAGAGAGTAGGTGAGGTGGGGGATAGGACATGAGTGAGAGCCTTCCACGTCAACAATTTAACAGCTGTCCTAAAACATAGAGTCGTCCCCCCCCTCTCTCTCTCTCTCTCTCTCTCTCTCTCTCTCTCTCTCTCTCTCTCTCTCTCTCTCTCTCATTTTTTTCGTGTCTTTTTTTAATTTCTTTTTTTTTCCAGACTTTTCCCCACTGAAATACGATACAAAAGGTTTAAAGACTACAGACAAATGAAAGTGTGTGCATGCGTGCGTGCGTGCGCGCATGCATGTGTGTGTGTGTGTGTGTGTGTGTGTGTGCGCGCGCGCATGAGCATGCGTGCATGTGTGTGTGTGTGTGTGTGTGTGTGTGTGTGTGTGTGTGTGTGTGTGTCGCGCGCGCGCAATCAATTTGCGTACTTTAGTGTGTGGATGGAAGGATGGGGGAAGGGAGGGGTGGAGAGGGACGGGTCCCTTGGTCATGTGTGGGCGTGTTCATGGTTATTGCTGATAAAAATCAATAGAAAGCAGTGTCACATGTGCTGCATTTCATTGTCTGTATGTGTTGTAGCCATAGCCCCTACGACTTGTTGATCGAACTATCTACCATCCTTCAAATGAATCTAGACGACTGAACATGAAATAACTTCAACATAGAATTAAAAAATTACAGACCATTTGACCAATTGTGAGATGAACTCGGCATCAAAGTTTATACCATCCCTGGCTGTCTATGAGGAGATATTTGTCTTAACAGTATTCGATATTTTGCAGACTTGCTACTTTCAGAAATGTGTTCGGTGAACCTGTACATTACATAGAGCTGGTCCCTTCAATAAAATGTAATCTGCATTATTCCATATCGCCACATGACGGTCCCCATATACACCTCACATGCACACAGAGACTCTCATGGGCCCCACACATCACAACTGACTCCCTTCTTTCATTGTAAGACACCAGAAGCAATTTTAAGTTACTTCTCCACTAATTTCATATTCTTCTTTCTTTTTGTGCTTCACTTCTGACATGAGTGGGTTTTATCATTTTTCCACTTTCCAATATGTTATTCAACACGTCGTCCATTTTATATTAAGTATTAATACTAATCTCGGGGGGAAAAATATATATCTAGGTCACTCCACCTTAATTCATTCGCCTGTTTCATAAACTTCTCTTTCAGGTCATGCTGACGACCGATTTGCTTTACATAAAAAACAAACTATTCTGGGATCACAAACCCCATTTCTCTTTGAATCTCCCAACTGGAAAAAATCCTCTTTCCTTTCAGGTACCAAGTAACAGTTCCAAATACAAGGAACAGTATAAGTAATCTAAATTAATAACTTATGTATTGATCGATCACGAGATCCACATCTTACCTATCGGATGTGTAAACATGATAGAATTTTGGAAATGATTCCGATCATGATCAAAACGAGAATAAACGATCGAAATTCGAGATCAAGGTACACAGTTTACAGTGCAAATTATGAAATACGTTCACACAGCCCATACTCACCCGAGGATCAATGGCATATGAGCCTACAAAATAGTAGTTTAGAGTTAGGCTATCTTTATCTACCCTCTCTCTCTCTCTCTCTCTCTCTCTCTCTCTCTCTCTCTCTCTTAGCTTGCCCACTGCTTCCCGTAAAGTGACAGAGAGTCTTTGCTTTCCCCCAAGAGTATTAGTCACTATCAAAAAAAAAAAATTACTGAGGAGCTTGCACCTTGTAAGGGTGAGGTTTGAACCACTCCAGTTAAAGTTCTAACAACAGATCCAGTATCTGCAGAGCAGGCCTGCCGGTTCAAAGTGCACAAAAACGACATTCCTTTTCTGGACGCATGCCACATGCTGTGCACAGGTATTTCGTTTTAACGGAGTATATCAAGTGTCATTCATTTTGGTGTAGAATTACTTACAATATGATTATGTGTTCTGAATTACTTTATTTTTTATGTTGTAACAAAATGTTTTCTATACCATTCTACTTTGTGCAGAATATTTACTTCGGTAAATTGTGCTCTTTCTAATGTATGCTGTGTGAAATTGCCTCCTTAATCAAAACATGTCAGTCTTTTCTCAGTAAAAAGTGGTATATTCTATTCTTCCTTTCCTGATCTGTTTTTTTTTTTATAAAATCTATGTTCAACATGAATGCAAGCTGCATAGAATGCTTGCTATGATAAAATGTGCTCTGCATATTTCTATGTTGTCGTGATGAGGATTTGGTGGTTTTTAACTAATGAAGGCGTGTTTTGTACCATTTGATAATAACAGACTTTTGAATTAAAAAAATCAATCCAAAACTAAAACAATAAATAATAGAGTTAGAGTACAGCAATAAAAGTACAACAGAAGTACACGCTGATACATATGAAGAACAGACGGTCTGTGCAAAGGAGCATATGCATTAACTGTTGACACGACGGTTAAAGGGCCAATGTTTGTTAAGGCTGTATGCCCCTCGGAAAAATCGATAGCTGCATAACTATTTTACAGCCAGCGATTTGAATTTGCTCAGAAAAAAGTCAGTCGAGAAAGAGTAGACGTAATCAGTAAGACTTGCTTTACCTACCTGCAAAATCGGAAACTAAGCAATGAAATTGGCCACACCTACGAAACTGATGCTGCTGTCATCACAGCAATCAACCTATCCAAAACAAAACGCGTGGCGAGTAGATGTGCTATCAACACAACAATCAGTCTTTTAAAAACAAAATGTTCATAGACCTGTTATCAATACAGCAATCAACCTTTCAAAAACGAAACATTCATAGAGCTGCTATCAATACAGCAATCAACCTTTCAGAAAAAAAAAAAAGTTCATATAGATGCTACCAATACAGGACTCAATCTTTCAACAACAACAACAACAACAACAACAACAACAACAACAACAACAAACCGCTTATAGAGCTGTTCTCAATAAAGCAATCAACCTTTCAAAAACAAAACGTTCAAAGAGATACTATCAATACAACAATCAATCTTTCAAACAAAAATGTCATAGAGCTCTTCCCAACACAGCGATCAACCTTTCAACAACAAAAAAAAACATTCATAGAGCTGCTATCAATACAACAATCAACCTTTTAAGAGCAAAATATTCATACAGCTGCTATCAACGCATCATCACATAACTTATCATAAAAAAAAAAAAAATGTGCATCGAGTAGGACTGCCATCAATACAGCATTAACCCATGAAAACATAACGCTCATACAGCTGCCACCAATACAGCATTAACCCATCAATACAGCATTAACCCCATGAAAAACATAACGCACATACAGCTGCCACCAGTACAGCATTAACCCACCAATACAGCATTAACCCATCAATGCAGCATTAACCCATCAATGCAGGATTAACCCTCAAGACAGCATTAACCCATCAATGAAGCATTAACCCACCAATGCAGCATTAATCCATCAATACAGCATGACCCCATCAATACAGCATTAACCCATCAATACAGCATTAACCTTTCAAAGCAGCATTAACCCATCAATGCAGCACTAACCCATCAATACAGCATTAACCCATCAATGCAGCATTAACCCATTGATACAGCATTAACCCATCAATACAGCATTAACACATCAATAAAGCATTAACCCATCAAAACATAATGTTCATATGGTTGCCATCAATACAGCATTAACCCAACAAAATACATATTACTTATACAGCTGCCATCAATAATGCATTAACCCATCAATGCAGCATTAACCCATCTATGCAGCATTAACCCATCAATGCATCATTAACTTATCAGTACAGCATTAACCCATCAACGCAGCATTAACCCATCAAAAAACATTACTCATACAGCTGCCATCAATACAGCATTAACCCATCAATGCAGCATTAACCCATCAATGCAGCATTACGCGATCAATACAGCATTACGCGATCAATGCAGCATTAACCCATCAATACAGCACTAACCCATCAATATAGCACTATATCATATATATATATATATATATATATATATATATATATATATATATATATATATATATATATATATATATATATATATATACAACTCATACAGCTGCCATCAATACAGCATTAAGCCATCAATGCAGCATTAACCCATCAATACAGCATTAACCCATCAATGCAGCATTAACCCATTGATACAGCATTAATTATCAATACAGTATTAACACATCAATAAAGCATTAACACATCAATAAAGCATTAACCCATCAAAACATAATGTTCATACGGTTGCCATCAATACAGCATTAACCCAACAAAATACATATTACTTATACAGCTGCCATCAATAATGCATTAACCCATCAATGCAGCATTAACCCATTTATGCAGCATTAACCCATCAATGCATCATTAACTTATCAGTACAGCATTAACCCATCAACGCAGCATTAGCCCATCAAAATACATATTACTCATACAGCTGCCATCAACACAGCATTAACCCATCAATGCAGCATTAACCCATCAATGCAGCATTAACCCATCAATACAGCATTAACACATCAATGCAGCATTAACCCATCAATGCAGCATTACGCGATCAATACAGCATTACGCGATCAATGCAGCATTAACCCATCAATACGGCACTAACCCAATATATATATATATATATATATATATATATATATATATATATATATATATATATATATATATATATATATACACACACACACACACAACTCATACAGCTGCCATCAATACAGCATTAAGCCATCAATGCAGCATTAACCCATCAATACAGTATTTACCCTTCAATACAGCATTAACCCACCAATGCAGCATTTACCCATCAATAAAGCATTAACCCATCAATAAAGCATTAACCCATCAAAACACAACGTTCATACAGCTGCCATCAATACAGCATTAACCCATCGATGCAGCCTTAACGCATCAATACAGCATAAACCCATCAATACAGGATTAACCCATCAATACAGCATTAATCAATCAAAACATAACGTTCATACAGCCCGCCATCAATACAGCATTAACCCATCAAAATATATATACTCATACAGCTGCCATCAATAGGCATTAACCCATCAATACAACATTACACCAATCGAAACATAACTTTCATACAGCCGCCACGAATATAGCATTAACCCATTGAAATATAAGGTTCATACAGCTGCCATCAATACAATATTAACCCATCAATACAGCGTATACCCACCCAAAACATAGCGCTGCTGTCAACACAAACAATAACCATCAACAACTTACTGACCATGGGCTACAGCTGCTTGCTACAACAACAATACATCAATCAACCTTTCAAACAGAAAATGTGTATAGAACTGCTATCAACAAAGCAATCAGTCTATCAAAAACGAAACGTGCGCAGAGCTGCTATTAATACAGCAAATCAACCCATCCGATACAAAATGTGTATAGAGTAAAGCTTCCATTAACACAGAGATGAACCCACCAAAAACAAATATTGATCGAGTTGTTATCAATAAAGCAAACATTCCACCAAAAACAAAACGTGCATGTGTATTTGTCTAAGGTGAACTTAGAAGTGTTGTTCTGCATAAAGAAACATCATCATTATTTACAATTCCTTTAACACGACAATCAACATCATCAGAACTTTTATTCATTACATTAGTCCCATTCAACAACAACGACAAAAAAGAAATCAACCTTATCAACGTGATTCGAGACTGCAAAATTGCACATGCCTCCATTCGCACATATATTCACCAACACACGTAAGCACACACACACACACACACACACACACACACACACACACACACACCATGCACACACGCACATGCGCTCGCGCACTAAATACACCAGCACACAGTTTCGGTTTCATCAAGGAGGCGTCACTGCGTGCGGACTGGTCCATATACGTTACACCACATCCGCAAAGTTTTGAGACCATGCTACGCATGATTTGATGCTGATGGATAAATGGATTACAACAAAGATGAGACAATTCACATGAATGTATATTTTGATGGTTCAGGCAGCGTAATTATAAAGAAAAAAATTAACTCGTGTGTTTTTCTTGGCTATCCATGTGCGTATGGTGTGTGTGTGTGTGTGTGTGTGTGTGTAGGGAATGATTATTACACGCATCCAAACTTTTGAGAGCGAGAGTCAAAACCACCAAAACACGCACCGCACACCATCCGTAACACACACAAATTCACACACACACACACACACACACACACACACACACACACACACACACATACACACGCGCGCGCGTTCGCGCGCACACACACACAC
>JADBJO010026690.1:0-22215 GCA_016801955.1 Conus betulinus | reverse complement strand
TCTCCTCTCTCTCTCTCTCCCCTCATGGCTTGCAGATTACCCACCTGGTCCGATGTCGTGGTTTGTTTTTCCCTCCCTCGCCGATGGCATGACTTCCCGAGGCAAGGGTAATAATTCTGGAGAACGCCCGCATTTAGTTTACAGAAGACTCGACCATAGGCCGTATCTCCTGTCTCTCCTGGAACCCATCATTAGATTCCTGCAATTATGTCGTGAACGAAATCCAACGTGGTTGGAGAATCGGTTTGTCTTCCGCTGACTAGCGGCGTTTGGGAATGAATGGGAAGGGTAGGAAGGGGTGGAAATAAGAGAAACTAGTAATTAGAAGAGAGCAAGAGAATAGACCAGAGAGCAGAGAAGGAGAGAAGAAGAGACGATATAGAGAGAGAGAGTGTTCAACCACAATGGAAAATCGCGCACCGGCAACGGTGAAACGAAAGAAGGCCAGCAAAAGAGACTGATAGTTGTAAGTAAATGAGAAAAGGAAAAGTTGAAACGGCGAAGGGGACAGGAAAAAAAGATTGATTACCAGACAGAACAAACACAACCAACAAAACGACTGTATTCAATCAATCAAGTCGGAAAAGTCGAGCCACAAAACAGCCTGTACGTGTCCATTATGAACATTAGTCCACCGCTCTCCACCAAGACACACAACCCACACCTGCTAAAGGAACAGGTACGTCTCACAGATATCCAGGCTAGCTAGCTCCTAGTGTATATAACCATGCTGTGATAGACACGACGACAACTAGACAAACGCGAACAGATATATCGACAGATACAAGAACAGACAAACGATAGAGACAGCAGACAGATAGTCACTAGACACAGATAGATAGATAGACAAGATTAATAGATAGAGACATACAGCATAGATAGTTAGATATAGATTGATAATAGATAGATAGATAGATAGACTGATAGTTAGATAGATAGATTCGATTAGAAAGGCATCAACATACGAGGATATATATATTGAGTATATATATTAACGGAGGATATATATATATATATATATATATATATATATATATATAGTAATGTATATAATTATATAGTATATAAGATATCGATATATATATAACTATATATATGTGTGGTTACCGTGTGTGTGGTGTTGTGTGTGTGTGTGTGTGTGTTGTGCTGTTTTGTGCGTGCGTGCGTGCGTGCGCGTGCGTGCGTGGGTGCGTGCGTGCGATTGCGTGTCTGGTGTGCTTGCGTGCGTGCTGCGTGTGTGTGTTGGTGTGTGTGTGTGTGTGTGTGTGTGTGTGTTTGTTTGTGTGTGTGTGTTGTGTGTTGTGTGTGTGTGTGTGTGGTAGCTGTAAGTGTTCATTCTGTCCGTTGCGACAGACAGATAGATCGATAGAGAGATGAATAGGTAGATGGATTGATAGATAGATAGATATATAGACTGATTGACTGACTGATTGCTTGCTTGCTTGCTTGAATGAATTAATTGATTGCTTGATGAATAACAAAGACAACAAAAATAACACTTTCCTCGAGACATGGTAAATACAAAAGCAAAATCAAATCATATACCAAGACAGTTGAACCTTAAGGGATACAGGTTAGAAAAAACATCAGTCTCATTATCTACTACACAGGCCACAGGAAAACACCGAGAAGCGCAAGGAATGAAAATCATCCACAATCGTCGAAAACGAAATGAGCAGAAACACCAAACGCAACACATCCCAACGGACATTAATTTGGACTGGGAATGTTTCTTCCCCCCAACTTTAGAAGGGAGCTCCTTGCAGACTTCCATCTCCGTCTGCAGACTTCTCATTGGTCGACCACTTTGGTAGTTCCATTTCTTTCGTTCTTCTTTCTTCGATTTCCGTCTGTTGTTCTATAGGGCAATACTTTGTTTGCCAGTCGTCCATACAGCATTATGTGTGAAACTCATTGTGCGAAACAACATTATCACAACTGACAGTAGGTTCAAAATGCTTCTCGTCATCTGTTATCATAATGTTCATTACATCTATGACCCGTACCATGCGCTTTTTCTTTCTGAAGATTTCTAATACCCTCAGGAATGGTATCCGTAGTTTCATTCCCAATTGGTATCCCAAAAACATTAATCTTCTTTATCTGCGAGCGCGTCTGGTATTTCGATCTTCTTTTTAATTGTATCCTTTTGCCAGTAGTATTATTTCTTTTGCGTCGAGTTTCTCATTTTGCTATGGCAACGATGTTGATCCTTTTTACGATATTGGGCAATGGTCTGGAATAATCTGTTAAATTATTGAAACTGTCGATGTCTTTTATGTCCTTCAATAAATTTTGGTGAATACGTCACAAGAAATAGTCCGTACCACACTGCAGCCTTCGGGTGTGAATAGCAAGTATATTGCCCCTGGCAGCTCGCCCTGGAGTTCCGTCCCATTTGTAGAAACATGCACAGGGACAGTCAATGCACCAGGGATGAAATGTGTTTTCTCCCCCCCCCGTATTTAGGCAACAGTTTATTCCATCTTGAGCAGCTTGTTTGCTTTAATCACTAAACGGATAATCGGTCAGGCCAGAATAACTAATGTTGCTTTCTCTATCCATTTAATGAAATACGGAGAATGTATTCCTGATCTTGCATTACCAAACTCCCCACCACATAGTATTTACCGTCGTTCGTTCGTATATGAAAATGTATACATTTCATTTGTATCAGCTCCTACATTTTTTATCACCAACATTTTTATTTGTGTAACTCTTTTCCAAAAGATGGGGGTTTTCGGGTGGTCTATCTATATACACTGCCTATATAAAATGTTTTACCTGTTACTTCCATTAGTTTTAACCAAACAAGAGTGTGTGTGTGTGTGTAACTGTGTGTGTGTGGTGTGTGGCCTGTGTGTGTGTGTTGTGTGTGTGTGTTGTCGCTTCTCCGTCCTGCTTTCCCGTTTGTCGGGTCAGACGGGTTTGTGTATACTGCATGCAGTGTGGACGCATGGTAAGGTGGACCCGAGTACAGCGTAGTCTTCACAATGAAATAGAATGGTGTGCTAGCCTGTGCGTGCATACAGACAGAAACCCCACCCCCACCCCATCTACCATCTGTTTCTCCCCCCCCCCTCCCCCCTCTCTGCATCCCATGTGAAAGTTGTGGTCTGGTTTTCACGTGCGCCAAGAAAAGGTTTGTCGTCTAAGAACTCGCTGATTGAGAACGGGTCGGTTGCGCTCAAAAGTGATGACAGCACGTAATGATCTTCAGCCCGCCCATGTTTGAAGTTGTTTGAGAATCCACAGAGCTTTATTTAAACCGATGTAGAGTATTTTTGGAGTGGAGGTGGTGAGAATATTTTGGGCCTATGCTACACCAGAGAGTTGAGGGGAGGGGGTGTTCGTTGGGAACTCTCTATAAACTGTAAGCCGAAGCTGGTGTTGGAGTGGCTAACGGGCTTCGTACTTTCTTAAGGGTCTGGGTCATCAAATGTCACAAAAGATTCGGAATGACTGCATGTGCTCGACACGCCGGTGGTGTCTATGGAGTTTGATCCACTGTGATCAGAGGGCCACGTTTGTGAAGGGCTTCGTTTTTTGTTGTTCGGGCAATGGTGCTCTTCTGTGGAAAGTTGTTCGCGTGGGGGGGGCGGCGGCGCGGGTGTGTGTGTGTGAGTCGTGGGGGGGGGGGGGGGGGGGCTCGGGCCCTCCTCTTTAAATCGGGGGGGCTTTTTTCCTCCCCTATCCCTCCTGAGAGATGTATATATATATGAGATTGGGGGTGAAGCGAAGCGTGTTTTAGCGTGCAGGCACAGAGAAAACAGTAAAGACAGACAGAAAACTGGGGCCAGCGCAACGAGCAGCTTCACCAACAAGCAGTCCTCTTTTGACCGCTTCGGGACACTGAATTGACAGCGCAGGGTGATCAGTGTCCCTTCTTTGCTCCCCCCCGTCTCCATGAACAAGAGAACTCCATTGCCGGTTAGTACTATGCATGGCTGCCGAAAGATGGCATCGGTAGTCCTCTTTGATCGCCTCAGAGACACCTTGTCGATTGGACGTCATGGGCGACTGCACTCTTTTTTTTTTTCCCTCGCCTCCATGAACACGATAATTGCACACTTTGGCGTATGGCTTTTGCCGAAAGATGGTATATCCGAGATGCGGGGTGGGGGTGGGGGGGTGGTGGGGGGGGGGGGGGGGAATTGGGCGGCTATGGTTTATCCAATTCTTGGCTTTTAATATCCAATGGGGTTGGCATAAACTGCCTACACCTCCCACTGCACTCCCCACTCTCAAGAAACGGCTCTGCACATAAGCTGGAAACACAGGTGTTACGTGGTCTTTCTTTGGAACGTGCGGGTGGTTCCTGTGACAGGTTCGTTGTTGGTTCACGCTGAATGTGTGTAATCCGAATAAGGTCAACACACACACACACACACACACACACCCTGCACATGCACCACGGTGTGCGCACGCACACACACGACAGACGCACTTGCACGAACGGCATACGCGCACGCGCCGTCGAGCACACCACACACATTCTCTGTCTCTCTCTCTCTCCACTCACACACACACACACACACACACACGCACATCACACCACACACACACACATCCACCACACACACACACACCCACACACACACACACCCAAGCATTCACACACACACACACACACCCACACCCACCTTACACACACACACACACACCCACAACACCACACCACACACACACCCCCCCCCCCCCCACACCACACACAACACACACACACACACACCACCCACCACACACAACCACACCACATATACACACACGCACGCACAATGCACACCCCTACAACAACACACACCACGCACACACACACACACACACCACACACACACACACACACACACACACAAACACACACTACTGCGCACAATACACATACTCATACACAGACCACACACTCTCACGCGCGCGCGCACACACACACACAACACCCACAAAACGTCACACACACAACACACACACACACGCTCTCTCTCTCTCTCTTCTCTCTGTCCAACCACAAAAACTCACACGCACACACCCACACACACCCACACACACCCACACCACCACACACACCACACCACACACCCACACACCACACCCACAGAGATAAACAACACACTCTCTCTCTCTCTGTCAACACAAACTCGCATACGCGCACACACACACACAAACACACACACATACACTCTCTCTACTCTCTCTCTCTCCCTCTCTCTCACACACACATTCACATATCTCACACACACACACACCACACACACACCCACAACACACACAACACACACACACACACCTCGTTCTCTCTCTCTATCTCTCATCACTCAACACACACACATGGGGGGGCCGTATGTGTACGAAGACAAGCCTGACAAGTCACCGCGTTGCGAGCTCTGGACACTCCCACTGTTTTCTCTGTTGTTGCGTAGTGCACAGTGTTGGTAGTCGACAGTGACTTTGTGAAGGACTATTGCCATCCAGCCCGCGTGACTTTCAGGCCCGTGTGTGTGGTCCAGTTTTGCACTGATATTTACAGCGCGGATATCCATTTTGAAACCCAGAACTCGTGCTGACGGTTGTCATGGTAGGGAATGCTCCTCGTCCTACTCTTCTACGGGAATTTAATCCATCAGAGTGTGGGGACGTGGAGCTGAACCCAGGACCTGGCAGCAAGACCACTGACAGCAAGCGACAGGCCCGCCTGGACAGCGCTGGGGCTGGTACGCGCAGGGAAAGTGTGGACAGGACAGGAGTTACGCATGATACGCCATCTACGCACCCCATGGAGCCCACTCTGAAGGACTTGATGACAATGATGAGTGACGTGAAATGTAAGTGTGAGCAGATGAGTGGAGATATGAAAGAGGTGAAAGGAGTGTGTGATAGTATTAAAGGAGAAAAATATGTCACTCAAAAATGAAATATCTGGCTTGAAAACAGGAAAATGAAAAATTTGAAATGTGAGAATAAGAGACTGAATGAGAAAATTGTGAAACTTTAGACAGGAAGGTGGACGATCTCGAGGGCCGTTCCAAACGGAACAAACTTAATTATCCATGGTATTCCACGTAGGGAACGAGAGACCTGGCAGGACAGTGAGGATGCTGTGAAGGAAAATGTTGACAGATAAATTGGAACTCTCTAAGGACATGGTTGAAATTTGATCGGGTGCACCGTTTGAATTCCAGGGCCGATTCTCCCATTATTGCATGCTGTACCTTTACAAAGACAAAGTGAGGATCCTGCGTCTTTGCAAACAGAAGTTAAAAGGGTACCCCAGCTTCATCATTAGAGAAGGACTTTTCCCTCAGACGCGTGAGAGAAATAAGGAGACGCGCCAAATTATCGCCTCACTTAAGGTCAGCCCGAAACCAAAAGGCTATGCCTGCGAAAATCTGGTATACCAGATGGTCACTTTCCATAACGAGTCCGGCCGGCTCGTGATTTAGTCTATCCTATTCCAAACGTTTAAGTGGTAACAAAAGTAGTAAAAGGACACCGCACGACCTGTCAAGGGCAGAAAACAACAAACGAGCGCAAAGATCTTAGAGGTTAGTGGGTCGCAGCGAAGGTTGAGTTGTTGTGTTGAGGGTGAGTTGACAAGCTGTGCCGGACACCTCTCGTCGGCCCCCCGTGCCAGGACCCACCGCAGTGCAGCCCAATCGACCACCGGACTCGACTCACTGCAGCCTTGGACCTGGGCTCTCCTAATATAGTCAAAGGATGGCGAAATCTGAAACATTGTTCATGTGTAATGTGTCCAACCCAATGATTGGGTGAGCCCTAATCAGTTTATACCTGAGCTATATAATAAATGACAGAGAAGTGATTGTAATATTAGATAAAGACGACGGAAGTTTAAAAGAAAGACCATTCTATGATGATACTTCGTATAATAACTGTTCTAATTTCTGATGTGTCAGTGTTACAAAACACACGCTGCCCTCCTTGTTATACCAATTGTCTTGAGTTAGTGAGTGCCAACATATGTCGACCGAGCTGCTGCCATTGGTGATTAGTGACAGTTGCGGTTAAGATCTGCATTACAAGTGATCGGTAGTCAGTAAATGGTCCTGTCAAGGATGATATAAGCGTCGTGACTGGACATATGGGAGCGTTTTGTGTATATGAACAGACACAAATATTGAGTTTCTATGTGCCCATCGGTGATTCTATTGCTATTGAGGGACACTCGAAAACTTTATATTGCTAAGGGAATGACGCGATTGTCAGGCGCAGTCGGGGGAAATCAAATGGAAAAGATCAAAAAATAAAACGAACCCACGTTTGACTGGAGGTGGTGTGTGTGCGATAATTGTGTGCCCTATGAAACCCAGGCGATGATTGAAATTATTAGTAGTGGCTGCACCAAGCACGCGGGTGTTCGGGTTCAAGAAAGATATTTTGGGACGAAATGACGGTGATGGGACACGTGGACGCCTAACGTCTGTGGACTGGTGGTGGCGAACTGTCTATAAAACATTTTAAAATACCAAAAAAAAAAACCGAAACGCCGTCCGGCCTGAAGAGGTTCTCAGAGCGGGTAAACCAAATAGGTGAGATAATCAAAGGAAAAATGAGGACCGTTCCTATGAGTCTGGATTATAGTCGACGAGGATGATCCAAAGTTATGTGGTAGTGCACAGGAGTGACACGGGGATGGACGGAGTAGTTTATTGAAGTGGGAAAAACATACTGGAATCTAGCCAGAAATATTGTGCCTAATACGTGTATCCCACTTATACATCTGGACATGCCTATCGTGTGTCTTTGCCGTCGGAAACGGGACGGAGCCCGAATAAATGATAAAATTTGAAAAAGATGAGATTTTGGTTTCGTAATCTTTGTTATCCATCTGAAAGTGTGTGTAGTTTAGATGGAACGTTTCTGTATATGTAAGAATGAATTTTGCTGATTTGCTCTGCCCACATTAATTTCAGAAGATGCAATAAACGTGTCCTCAAAACCTCGCACACACCGCGGTATAAAATGACAAACGACAGTAGGGCGCAATCGTTTACTGGGGGGTATCATAGTCTTAGTTCGGAGAAATCTGCTTTTCTTGTTTGTGTTCATTCCACTTGATGGTGATTACCTCAAGTACGTTTCACTGTATTAAGCATTTGCTTGGAAAAAAAAAAAAAAAAAAAAAGCTTTACTTGGATTTAGAGTTAGAAACATTGTCCTGTTATCCGCAGCTTATAGCTTCCCCAGAAATTATTTCACTAATTATCTCCAATTGCGATATGCGTCCCTCTCTCGCCTACAACAATGGAATAGATCTAGTTGGAGGAAAATATAGTCGTGGGGAGGAAACCCTGGGTCGAGATGTCCCGATTTGACTTTGATTATGATATGTGGCGATTGACTGAAGGCCAGGACTTCTGTATTTTTTCCCCCCCCCTGCCCCCCCCACACCTCCATTTCACACATGTTTTCGCCCATCGGTGTACGATCTTTACAAAAACGATATGAAAGGATGTGGACAACCCACCCTGACCAGCACCCCAGGTGCCCCCCCTTCTCAGAGGATACTGTATTGAAGTCATATGTCTGGAAAACCAATCATTATCCAAACCGCCCCCGTACCCACCCAGCCTTTGGTTTCGTATTATCATTTTGCACATGTGTGTTTGGTTGTTTTTGGTTGGTGATCTGAAGGTCGTTACACACCTTTATTTCACACGGCCAAAGGGACCCCCCCCCCCCACAGTCCCACCACATGTCCATCGATACTTCACATCACCCTCTGGGAACGGTTTCACCCCCTTTACTTGATATGTCCTGCGTTTTTTTTAATCCTTTTGATAGTGACTCCTTGAAGAATCGATCTGAGCACTACCCCTTTAGTACCATTCAAAGGCAATTTACAGTACAAATAGAATGGCAGATAACCAGAAGACCAGCGTAGAAAGAGCTCCAGTTAGGACAATAAAATATTGTGGAAGAAATGTATGCGGAACGATTTACTAGTCTATGCGCTCAACCGGAACACCGACCACCCAAACCACCGACCTACTGGCCCCATGAACCGCTTTGATGTATAGAATGGAATAACGCCTCCCCTGACCCCAATGTCAATCAGATGTTAAAGAAACACGCTGTTCATAGGAAGAGAAAAATTGGATAGGTAAGAAGTAAAATTGATGATTGGACTGGTTACGCCCATCCGGAATGTCCCACGGGCACACGCACCCGTGACCGTACCCACGCACACAACGACTGCGGAGATGGTAGCACACAACATTGGATAGTAATCATTAGAAGCCGTTTGCATTGCAGACGTGCGTACCGCCACAGACACATAAATATAAGAAAACAGAAAGAAGCATGACCGAACCCGTGTAAGTAAATGCCAATTGGCACTCTGTAAAAAGTCACAACGCCACCACACATCTGGAACCCCACACTGCCCACCAGATCCGCACACGAAACCACGCATGTACGGATACCGAGTCCTGATAGAGAAGGAAATAGGTTTGACAGTTCACCCTAAAGGTTTTGGCAACTAAAGACGATTAGACTTTTTGAGTAATGTATTATATGTAATTTCCACCTACTTCTCCCTGCAAGACCATAATGAGACAAGGTGTGTTTTTTTTCTGGATTATTTAACGCCGACCCAAAATCCACGAGCCTCCCCCCCCCCCCAGCAGTATCCAGTTTTCTTGCCCCCCCACTCAGACAACGTAAAAGAATGGTAAGTCAGCCCACGCCGCTACAAGCCGGGCACCCCTTTCCACTAAGGAGTTTTCAAAAATCCGGTGAATACACGTCCACCGTACATTCCTCTTTCTCCCTCGTTTTCTCACTGTTCAGATTACCATATTTATTGAAAATAGAATTTTTCCGCAAAATTGGACAGAATTGCCGTAACATTCCTTTATACAAGAACGTAAGTCCACTAATGACGCAACACCACAACTTACACAACGTCCGCCGTCTTTCTACCCCTCGATGGTCGCCACACCCAGTAGTGCAAAAAGTATACAGTCAATGGTATAGCAGCTTACAAGAAGGCTTACCCAGAATGATATTACAGTGAGTACCAAGCCGGATTTAAAAGGGATATTCGACAATCGATCATATTTTTACTTTGTTTGCTGCTATCCAAAAACAATTCGCTATAATAGAAAGTTATATGTGCTTTGTGGATTTTGAAAAGGGCATTCGATTCTCTATCTAGGAAGGTTACTATGGAAGCAGTCCTAATATAAACCCAACCAGGCCGACGGGTGTCAACCCCCGTTGTATCGCGTGAGGACCAAGCATGTAGCCAAACGAAGAAAGTAAAGAAACACCCCGGCTCCCTCCGCCGCGGCCCAACCAAATGTCTGCACCCGCCCAACCCCCGTGAACTGTTACCAACGCGCCGGTTCCACACCCCAGGCCCGTAGCCCTGTTGTATAGTCCAGCATCGAGAGCTACCGTTTTCACTTTTTATAAATGTTTTTGAGATTTTGTCGGCGTGGCATTTTTATAATTGACGCTCGCCACCCCATGCCGTTCTAAGTGGCAGTTTACCGCTGACCCCACCTAGCGATATCACTTAGAATTGTTTACCACCACATCACTTTTCGCCGCCCGCACCCGACAGTATCTATTGTCATAACCAGTAGTGGATTTACAGAGACAGTTAAACATCCCACCCCCCCCTATAACACACAGCCTGCAAGTAAATAGTAAACTGAAAGAAAATGAAGAAAACAATATCATTTATTTTCAGCCGCCCAAGGGAGGGTTTTGTCCGGCACACAAAAGTGCACGACCAATGGACGTATGGTAATGAGTAGAGTACAAGTAGTTAATGCATTTCATATGTATCCATACAGCGCAATCTATTTCTAACACGATATGAGATTGTGTGTGTTTTGTTGTCTGTTGCCAATATTGTCGTTCATTTTAGCTAATAAAGGAAGAACGCATTTTTTGGTGGAGTCTTTTGTGTCTTGCTTCATGTGTGTCTATATTAAATTTATGAAATGCTGTCGTGCTTTTAGTAACACCACCCCCCTAACCACTATTTGACTCTCCAGACCAGTACCTACACCACATAGGACTACGTATTGGTCGCGGGAAATATGGGCTTTTGAAAAAAAACGACGGACTGAATAAGAAAAAAGTACATTTGTTTTGCATTGAAAACGCTTTCTTAATGTCGCGATAGTCGAACGCCAATGAACTCTTGTTTATGGTGAACTAGGCAGATATCCAATTTACCTCAATTCATACATGTAAACTGTATTAAGTATTGGCTGAAAACTGACGACAGAATGATATGACGATAGGCTGCCGTTTAAGGCATACAAATGTTATTAAATTTAGATTCTCATGGGAAGAGGACTTGGGTTACAAACCATGTTCGTCATTGTTTAAATTCTTATGGATTTTCGTTTGTCTGGGACAACCAGGGTGCCCAAAATATATCAGTTCATGCCATTGCTTTAGATTACAGCATCAGAAATGAAAAATATTGCTTACATGTCGTCTATGCAAACAGTGGAAAAGAAGATGAATTGCACTTTTATTTTGCTGCCCTGCCCTGAATGATCTTAGAGAAAAATTTATACAACCGAAATACTATAAGGCTCCATGCAATTTCAGGTTAACTTTACTTATGTCGTCACAGCATGAGACTACAATGAAAAATTTAGCAATGTATATTTTATCTGGCGCAAAATAGGCTGAAAATTGTTACTTCATAGAATGTTAGTTTTCTATGTATATCACATGAAGAATCTTATTTCGTTTATTAATTGTTGATTTGGTATATGTCACTGGCTTTTTTTTTTTCTCGCTTAGTTTTTGTGAACATCCCCCCTTCAGTAAGGGGCCTAGGCCTTTATCTGAATAAATTTTTGAGTCTTTTGAGTCACACACACACACACACACACACACACACACACACACACACACACACACACACACACACCACATGTGCACAGAGGCACGCGCATGCGCGTTTTTTTTCCGACCAACAGTCAGGTACGTGTGCTTGTCAACACACACATTTACCCCCCACCCCCACCCCACCCCCGGTCCCCCGCCCCCCAAGCAACGATGGTGATGTCAGTGCCTCTTGGCAACGGCTTCCCACTTTGGATGTGAGTACTGGTGGATACTGAACGATTAGGACTTGGTCTCTCTTGCTTGAAGTGATGGCGTGTGGCGGCTGCCACAGATGCAGACGTTCTCTGTCTCTCTCTCTGTCTCTCTCTCTGTCTGTCTGTCTGTCTGTCTGTCTGTCTGTCTCTCTCTCTCTCTCTCTCTCTCTCTCTCTCTCTCTCTCTCTCTCTCCTCTCTGTGGGATGCATGTGTGATGAGGGTGGTGGTTGTGGTGTGTGTGTGTGTGTGTGTGTGTGTGTGTGTGTGTGTGTGTGTGTGTGTGTGTGTGCGCGCGCGCGCGCGCGCGCGTGTGTGTGTGTGTGTGTGTGTGTGGTGTGCGCGCGCGCGCGCGTGCATGCGTGTGCGTGCGTGCATGCGTGCGTGCGTGCGTGTGTGTATGTGCGCGCGCGTGCGTGCACGTGCGTGTGTGCATGTGTGTGTGTGTGTATGTGTGTGTGTATGTGTGTGTGTGTGTGTTGAGTCCTGCTGACCCCTTTAGTTGACGAGTCGGCCGCGCTCACAAACGTTTATAGAACTTTACCTCGAAACGATATGCTTTCGTAGAGCCGACTCGCTGGAACACACGTGAGGTAAATGATAAATTAAAAGGAAAAAAAAAAAAAAAAAGAAAAAGGGAGATCATTCAATTTCAATGCCAGCGAGCGTCTAAGGGGAAATCACCGCTGTTGACTTGATCATGATGCTGCGACACGTGGCCTGTGTTCCCAGGCGTGAAGTGATGGATGGCGTACTCTGTGAAGTAGGCTGAAGTGCCAGATCTTATACATGGAACTGCCGTTGACTGCTTTTTTCCCCCTTATAAGTACCACCGTGCTTGTGATAGGATTTGTTTGATTTATGACAAAACAAATTATATCAGGCGCAAAACAAACGTAACATCAGGCTAAAACCAAACGTCATATCAAGCTGAAAGCAAACGTCATATCAGGCTGAAAACGAACGTCATATCAGGCTGAAAACAAAAACGTCATATCAGGCTGAAAACAAACGTCATATCAGGCTGAAAACGAACGTCATGTCAGGCTGACAGCAAACGTCATTCCAGGCTGGAAACAAACTTCATATCAGGAAAAAAAAAAAAAAAAAAAAAAAAAAAAAAAAAACGTAAGATCGGGCTAAAACACTACTGGGCCAAAAGCAGCTGAAATAGCGGGCTCAAAAACAAAAGTAATATTAGTCTAAAAAGAAATGTAACATCAGACAAAATACAAACATGATATCATGCCCAAAATAAACGTAATATCAGGCTAAAAACAAACGTCATATCAAGCCAAAAAAATAAACGTAATATCAGGCTAAAAAGAACATAATATCATGCCAAAAATAAACGTAATATCAGGCTAAAATAAACGTCATATCAGGCTAAAAACGAACGTAATATCAGGCTAAAAAACACATGTCATATCAGGCCAAAAATTAACGTATTATTAGGTTAGAAACGAACGTAATATCAGGCCAAAAATAAACGTAATATCAGGTTAAAATAAAAGTCATATCAGGTCAATGACCAAACATAATATCAGGCTGGAAACAATCATGATATCAAGTTAAAAACAAACCTAATATCAGCCAAAAACAAACGTAATGTCAGGCTAAAAATACACGTGATGTCAGACCAAAGATAAATGTAATATTAGACTAAAAGCACTCATCATATCAGGCTGAAAAGAAATTTCATATCAGGCCAAAGAACCAAACATAATATCAGGCTGAAAACAAGCATGATATCAGGCCAAAAAAAAAATGTTATATCAGGCTAAAAAAATAAAACGTAATATGGAGAAAAACAAGCGTAATATCAAGCCCAAAACAAACGTAATATCAGGCTAAAAAATAAACGTAATATCAGGCTAAAAACACACGTCACATCAGGCTGAAAACAAACTTCACATCAGGCCAAAGAACCAAACATAAGATCGGGCTAAAACACCACTGAGCCAAAAGCAATTGAAATACCGGGCTCAAAAACAAAAGTAATATCAGGTTAAAAATTCAAACGTACCATCAAGATAAAAACGAATATGATGATAGGCTGAAAACAAAGTTACTATCCAGCTAAGGACAAATGTGATGTCATTATAAAAACAAACGTAAAACTGGGCTAGAAATATTCTGAATGGAGGGCTAAAAACAAACAAAAATACCAGGCTTAAAATCAAATGGAACAGCAGGCCAAAAGCAAACGTAATGTCAGGTTGTGTCAGACTGGAAACAATTCTGATTTCAAGGGCAAAAAAAAAGTTATCATGGCAAAAACAAATGTATTATCTATCTGAACACTACCTAATATGAAACTAGAACAATGTAATATCAAGCTGAAAACAAACGTAATGTCAGGCTGAAAATGAATTTGATATCAGGCTAAAAACAAGTATGATATCAGGTTTGACAGCAATCATGTTACCAGCCTTAATGGGCACGTCTTTGCAGACAAGAAACTACTGTAATATCACGGTCAACTCAAACATTACATCAGGTTGAAAACAAACCTTACATCTAAGGGGGTGGGGTGGGGTGGGGGTGGGGGCGGAGGGGGGGGGGGGGGGGGGGGGGGGGGGACAGATGCCATACTTGACCAAAACAAGCCTAATATCAGGCAGAAACCAAACATAACATCAGGATAGAAGCAAAGGTGATATTCAGCAAAACTCCAAAGAAAATCTCAAGCTGAAAATAAACATGATAGCAGGTTGAGCACAAATGTTACTTGAGGGCAAAAAAGAAAACGTAATCAGGCTGAAATATATATGTAAGGCTAAAAATGTAAGGCTAAAAACAAAAGGAATATCAAATTGAAAAGAAACGTATAATTAGGCCAAGTACAAAGTTTGTATCAGGCTGGAAAAAATGTACCATCAAGGTAAAGAGAAATATGAGATCGGGGTAAAAAGAAACAGTATATCTAGCACAAGACTAACACAACATTACGCGGACAGTGAACATACCTATTAGGCACCCCCCCCCCGCCCCCCCAAAAAAAAAACAACAAAAAAAAAAAACAAAGGTCGCATTAGGCTTTAAAAATAAACTTAATGTCACGCTGAAACATTTGCTGTAGGCCTATTAGGCTGAAACAAACGTACAATTAGGCCAAAAACAAGCTTTTATAAGACTGGAAACACATGTGTAACGTCAAGGTTAAAAAAAAAAAAAGGTGGTAATACAAACGTGATATTTATCTGAATACAAACATACTATTAAACTACAAACAAACATAATGTCTGGTTGAAAACAAACGTGGTATCAGGTCAAACGAAAAAACAGGCTAAAAAGAAACGTTATACCAGATTGCAAATGATCTTATCATTAGGCTAAAAACATACATTAATGTCCTGTTTGGTTGGAAACAACTGTTATAGCAAGGTAAAGAGCGAACATGATAGATCTGTCTTCGGCAAACATAATCCTTGGTTTAAAACAAACATAACAGGCTGAAAACAAACGAAATATCCAGCTCGGAACAGACTAATATCAGGCTACCACCACCACCACCACACCACCAGAACGTAATATCAAGCTGAAAACACGTGAACATAGGCCCAGTAAGAAACGTAAAACCTGAAAGGGGGGGGGGGGGGGGGGGGGGGGGGGGGGGGGGGGGGGGGGGGGGGGGGTAGTAGGTAGTAGGCTTAAGAACGTATATACGTTTAAAAAAATGTAATATCAGGCTTTCAAAAATGTTATATCGGGCTTCGTGTCCTCTGTCGGAAAAAAAACCCCACGTCATATCAGACTTTTTAAAACCCCTTAATATTGTGGCTTAGAAACGTACTATCAGTCTCAAACGTTATCACATCAGGCTGGAAACAATCGTGATATTAGGGTAAAAGAAAGCAAACGTTAATATCAGGCTGGAAACAAATGTGATATGAGGATCAACGCAAACGTGATATCAAGCTAAACGCACACCAATACATCAGGCTAAACACACAATGTAAATATCAGGCAAAACACACAACTTACCATCAATCTACACGCAAAGCATAATATCAGGCTAAAAAACACAACGTAACATCAGGCTGAACGCGCAACGTAATAGCAAACTAAACGTACAGCGTAATATCAGGCTAACACGGACTGAATTATTAGGCTAAACGCAAAACGTAATATCAGGCTAAACGCCCAACATAATATCAGGCTAAATGTACAACGTAATATCAGGCTAAATGCACAACGTAATATCAGGCTGAACGCGCAACGTAATATCAGGCTAAATGTACAACGTAATATCAGGCTAAATGCACAACGTAATATCAGGCTGAACGCGCAACGTAATAGCAAGCTAAATACACAACATAGCATCAGGCTACACACACAAATAAAATCAGGCTTAACGCACAACGCAGTATCAGCCTTCACGCACAACGTAATATCAGGCTTAACGCTAAACATAATATCAAGTTTAACGCAAATGTAATAACAGGCTTGACACACAACGTAAAATCAGGCTAAACGCACAGCATTATATCAGGCTAAACGCACAACATTATATCAGGCTAAACGCACAACGTAATATCAGGCTAAACACGCAACATAAGATGAAGCTAAAATACAACATAATATCAAGCTAAACACACAACGTCATATCAGGTTAAACACAACGTTATATCAGGCTAAACACACACTCATATCAAGTTCAACACACAACGTTGTATCAGGCTAAACACACTAATATCAAGTTAAACACACAACGTACTATCAGGCTGAAAACAAACGCTTGTCGTCATGGAGGGGAAATAAAGGAGGATGGGAGCGAAAGAGAGGGAGGGAGGATGAGAGAAAGACAGGAGGGGGTGAGGATCAGAAACACCTCGCCCCCTCCCTCCCCTCCTTCACCCCCCCCCCCCCCCCCCCCATACACACACACACTCTATGGGACCTAAACGACCAACAAGCTATTGCGAACTGGCATGGTAGCATTTTCTCCCGACCTTTTTGAGTCATCATGATCTTCATCTCTCTCTCCACGCGCCACCCACACCCACCCCACCCCTAGCAACCCCATCCCTCCTTCCTTTCCCTTCCCCCCCCCCCCCCCCACTCTTATGACGTTTTCCTACCTGCCGGCCCCGCCCCTCTCTCCCTCCTTCCCTCCCTATGCATTCCGTCTCACCCCCTTGACAACGCAACCTCCTATATCCCTTTGTTGCCCCCCCCCCCCCTTCCCTCCCCTTCGCTCTGTTCATTCCTTACCCAGCGACACCAACACACACACACACACACACACACACACACACACACACACACACACTCTCTCTCTCTCTCTCTCTCTCTCTCTCGCAAGGGCTCGTGCGTGCGCCCACCACCCTCTCTCTCTCTCTCTCTCTCTCTCTCTCTCGTTAGACTCGCTTTTCGGAGTCGCTGCATCCGTTTTGACGCTGCACGCCGCTATTTAAAAAATAGCCTGCCACGTGCCTTGCCAAACGCCTCTCTCTCTCTCTGATTTACCGAAATACCTGTAAGTGAGAGCACAAAACAGATACGGGTTGCTGGCTTGCTTTGAACTTTGTGCTAGTTGAGCTTTCCTAGGAACAGGCGCTTGATACACAATAATCGCTTCGTGTCTTCATATTTGAAAATCAAAACAAAACAAAACAAAAACAACTGCGTCGGAATCAGAGAGAGAGAGAGAGAGAGAGAGAGAGAGAGAGAGAGAGAGAGAGTTTTTGACACTTGACGCGCGTGTTAAACGCCGCGCCATTTATTGTGGGGCCATCGGTCCGTACACAAGGAGTTCGCAGCGTCACTTTCAATTTTACAGAGCAAAAGAAAATACATAAATAAAAAAAAACAAACCACTCAACAAACCAAGACAAAGTATAACAATAATATTACTATTAACTTCAGTGTCAATATATATCGGTTTAATCATAGAATCTGTTCATTTCGATCAAAACCAATATGTCGACATATATATATTTCTAATATGTATATATTGTGTTCTTTCGTCTATGTCCTGTTTGTTTTAATCTATCTTCCGCCCTTTATATACCCCTATCGTTAATCATAACTAATTATTCATACATATTTAAAAGCATCTGCTTGAATATCTTATTGTTATCAAAACAATTCCATCGAAATCGTCTCAGTTTACATCTCAACCATGCTTCTACTATCCAAAGCTTTCGTCCCTGTTCTTTATGTTTAGCTGCGTAGCCCTAGATATCAGATTTTACAATTAGATCATACACAAAACCTGAATTCAATTCATGCGCATATATATTCAAACATGCACACATCTATATTCGAACATACTCGCATATATAAAACATTACTCCACACATTACTGCATAAGCAATCTACACAATCTATTAGGAATAATATAATATCTTCTTCATAGCATGATTGTATCATCGTGTTACATACTGCACGTGTATTTTTAACTATATCCCGTCTGTCCCACACTGTGTATTCCTTTTCTCTACGCGGGGCCCCTAAAAGGCCTTAAAAATCAAAATGAAGAGGCTGGAGGCCCTAAAAGGCCCTAAAACCAGAACAGCCTAAAAAAAAATCTTTAAAAAAAAAAATGTGAAAAACAACAACAACAACAACAAATCAAAGAAGAATGATCAGAAAAAAAAAAAAAAACGATTTTCATAATAGGTAAATGCCGAATCAGTACTGATCGATCATGGTGTAAAAAGTCGTTCAAGGGAAGTAACTCCACGACAAAGTATTTGTGCTGTCCGCCATCTTGGATTTTCCATGTGTTGAACGAAGCAAGGCCACAGTTCGTTTTTCAACGAAATTTGACATTTCATTGAGAGTTTCTTTATAAGATTTCGTCAGTTTCACTCAGAAACATGGGAAGTGCTTATTCCAAGATCTGTGGCTTGATAATTCTGAATATAAACTCTGGCTTCGCCAAGATAACTTAGACAAATATCGGTTCTATTGTAGTTTTTGTAAGAAGGGAAAAAAAAAGCCTTCAAACTCGCCAAAAAGGGAAGAAACATTCAGACTTGGAGAAGGCGAGTGCTACAGCGGCAGTGTCCTAAAATAATTTTTTTTTTTTAAATCGTGACAGTGGGCAAGCTTGAAGTAGTACTAGTACATCAACAAGTTTTTGTTCAAAAAAGCACTTTGTTGCTGGTCCTTCAACGAGTTCTAGTGCTTCTACTGCAACTTCGTTTGGCCCTACTGCCCCTCTGACACCCCTGTTCTTTCCCTTAACCCCCCCCCCATATTTGAATCACCACCAGCATCCTAACACAACTACATGATTACACTAGTCCATCACCTCAGCTGCAACCCACTATATATATTCCATAAATTCACACACCCACTCATACCACATTAACTTGCAGTGCACCCCCCCCCCCCCCCCCCCCCCCCCCCCCCCCCCCCCCCCCCCCCCCCCCCCCCCCACTGACTTCCTTTCCTTTGTCCACATTATGTTCCCCCACCCCCCACCCCTCTGTGCACAAGTTCTAAGGGGCTTGTGTCTCCCCTCTCCCCTCTACATATATATATATATATATAGGTATGCTTAGATGTATGTGCATGTGTTTGTCAGGTGTGTGTGTGTGTGTGTGTGTTGTTTTTTGTTTTTTTTTTTTTTTTTTAACACAGATTCCCATATATGACCACTATCATTATTACCACCACTCATAAGATGTCCTGTATGCTAATCCTTTTTTTTTTTTTATTTTTTTTTTTTTTTTTTATGTATGTGTGTGGATGTGCCTGTGTACGCATGTATGTGTGTGTGTGTGTGTGTGTGTATGTACATGTGTGTGCGTGCATGTATCATGCATGCGTGTGTGCATGAGACGGTGATGATTTCGCCTGTGACAACCATCACCATCAATCATCATCATTGATCATTGCCCCCCCCCCCCCCCCCCCCCCCCCCCCCCCCCCCCCCCCAGTTTTTTTTTTTTTTTTAACTCAACTGGCATTATCATGCCAAAGCTATCATTCACTATTTCACTTATGGCAATGATCAATCATCAAATTTATTTTTTTTTTTTTTTCCCCCCCCCCCCCCCGGCATTAATACATCAATGCCACCACAGTATTTCACTTATGACAATGGTCACCACCCTGTAGTACTGTAGATCTCATCTCAGTGATCAACATCCATCAGTCATTGATCATTTCCTTTATTCCCCCACTGGCATTATCGTACTTGCCAATACACTATCTACTCCTTTTTTAAAAAAATGACCATCATCCTACACCACTGTGGATCATACCTACACCTTGACCATGATCATCATCCACCCATCTTTGAACACCTCCCCCATTCCCCCCCGCAAGCATTTTACACCAATGCCACAACATTATCCCACTTATACAACAATTATCATCATCCTACAGTACTGTTTACTCAAATCATACATGATCATCACCCATCAGTCATCTACCCCTACCCCCCCCCCCACCCTTTTTCTCAACCTGCAATATTATACTAATGCCACCTTATTATTCCACTTACCACAATGACCATGATCCTACAGTACTATTGATCTCACCCATGCCAATGAGCATCACCCACAGGTCATTGATATTTTCCTTTATCCCCCCAACTTGCACCATCACCACTACATTTTTCCACTTATATAACAATAGTCATCATCCTATGGTACTACTGATCTAAAATGATTACCATTTCTCGGTTACTGAAAATACTCCCATCCAGTGAACACCTTCATACTGCACTATATATGGAAATGAAGAAGCTGACCAATTGACAAAGGAATGAGGACAGCAGCCCCAACTGTAAAAGGTCGCCTCCTTGGAATAAATCAAAAGTATTTCCAAGAGACAAATAGGAGGATGACTTGAGTACTGGACTGTTCTCACTGGGACTGTTCTCTCCTTCAACCAGAGGCAGTGTGTGCTAGTCAATCAAGGACAAGGCAGCTGTTAGTCAGGTGGAAAGAAAGCATAGGCCTACTTTTTTCTTCATCTTGTGACTTGTATTCCTAAGACTTCTGCCTTGTGTGTGCTGCAAGAAACACTGTGTTTACTCTAGCCATTGTAAAAGATTTCTTTGTTTTTTTCATACGGATATGGAATTGACAAGATTCATACCAGAAAGTGATTAGGTACTTGCTGAATGGAGGTCTTTATTGGAGAAAATCGCATCTGTGGGAGGCAGTGGTGAGCACTTTTCAGCATTTTCGTGTGCCCTGATGGCCCTATTTTTGTTTTTTTTTTCTATTTTCCGTTTGTGTGTGGTGTTGATTAATATTTGTTGTTCCCTTCCGCTTTAAACTTGCTCGTCTTCCTTACTTTCTAGTTGGTTACATTAGGACAGGCAGGATTATACCTCTACTATCGATCAGTAACAATTGGACACTGTTTCCAGGTAGTTGTTTTTTAACCTCGAACAATAATCAAAATCATTTCGTTATGTAGTGATATTTCTATATGGGACAGGGTCCCTTCGAGTAAGCGGAGGACCGTACTTGTATTAGGCCAATCAATAACTAAACTAGATCTGCGTGTTTTGAGGCGAGCGCACAAATTCAGGCCGACCCGGGCGGCGCGCGGCTCACACGTCTCGCGAAGGAGAAAACCGCACGCCGCGCGGTATCGGCGTGACCTTTACTGATCTCTCTTTAGCCATTGAGTTATTGACCCAGATTCCAAAAAAAATCTGTTCTTTGAACACATGCGTCACAATAGGTATATTTAGCTGCAATATGTAGAACACATAAAATTAGTGCTAAAACACTGTCGCTCTGCACAAAGCTGGTCAGTATTCATAATTGATCACCTCAATTGCATATCTATCCTGTATATATACAGTATCCATTTGCAGCACATTCAACAGCAATCTAATCCTGTTTATTCCATTTTTGTTGCTTCCCATCCCTTCCCTACTACTTATACGTGTTATTTGATAAATTTTCTCTCCCTGTTATACAGAAAATTCGTTCTCTCTCCTCCCTTCTCTCTAATTTCCGTGTATATATTGATTAACAAGTCAGTTTTATCTTCGGATCACATTGCCAGCCCTTGAGTTTCAATTCTTATAATTGTTTTTCTCTGGATTTGAGGGTATAAAAGATGTACATGGCTACATCTTGTATAATTTCTGTATTCTTGTTTTTGTAGAAATATTACTAAACCTAATCGTGTTCAGATGAT
>JADBJO010026689.1:0-22220 GCA_016801955.1 Conus betulinus | reverse complement strand
GTGCGTTGACCCTTGGTGGTTGTTGTTGTGAAATCTCCTATTTCCACATAGTCTGCAGTGTCTTCTTTCGTGCAGTAGCTTTTATTCTGCTCGGCGTTTCCTTTGGCAACCTCGAGATGAATTGTGGGTAGCTGGAGGATTTTTTTATTTGTGTGAATCGGAGTCTGCCGTTCGCCTGGAAGTAACCTTGAAGGTGACGAGTTGTTCCTTGCGCTCCTAATTCGTGTCCATATATCATGTATTGGACTCGTGTGCTGTTAGCAAAATTTTTCAGTGTTTCTTGATGGTCATCTGTATAATCGTGGAGGGTGAAAACCCAAATGTTTCGCCTTTGGATCGCGGGTCGTTTCCGCCATCTTGGAAGGTGTAGTGAGAGTATCTGAGATACGTCCTTTCTCTCTGAAAGTTTTGATGCAAATGACGACCGCAGCGCGCTGAAGTGTTACCGCGCATGCGTGTGTCGTCATTTTTTTTTGTATATGTCATGATACGTCATTAAGTGTCAGAAGTGTCATGTACGTAATTTTGTTTTGACGTCATAACGGTTTCAAGATAAATGCTCTCGATTATTCTTTATATCTTTAATCGCAATACTTAATATTTGTGTGTTGTTCTAAAAATAGATTGGCCCGACGACTTTTTTAACGTCAGTCCAGGCCAAGACTATGGGCCGGATTCTATAAATAGTATATGTTTGTTGGTCTGAGGTCATTTGAGTTGAAAATTTTGAAGGTGAAGGATGTATTTCGTCGTTTTCGTAGACGAACAAATCGACTAGAAATGGGATGCTGCGCGGCAAAAAAACAAATGTCAGGAAAAGGATTCGACGGACAGTTCGACGAGTTGGTCGCCGTCGAAACTACCGCCCTGGCGGGCGTATGGTTGCCTGGTGGCTTCGACGTCGTGCCAATGTCCCTAGGATCAACACCTGGCTACGGCTCCGTCGATGGAGGCGAAAAACGTCGTGCCATTGCCCACAAACGCCAAGCTCGACGTTTGAATTTGTATAGGAATCAATGTTTTGTACGGAAGGAGAATAAAGATTTAGTATTTACTTGGAAAGTAGATTCTTCAGGCAGTGTGAGTAATCCTGGATTTGAATTGCTATGTCCAAGCAATCAGAAATGTCTGCCTGACAACGACGCAACAGTGGACATGAAGTCTTCAATCTGGAACCTGTATCCTCGACATTACTTTCGAGGATACAAAGTGGTGTATTATCCACGTAGAATATTGAAAAGAACACAAATGAATGCTGGCAAGCAAATTTTTATCAGAGATGTTAGGTCTGTAAAATTGGCCTTCGTAAAAGATAATTGGATTCAGCAAACGAGTAGCAGACAAAATATAGGGCAAGAAACCGAAGCTTCATGACCCTCTGGACGCATCCATCCCTTTTCGGTGGATGACTGTAAAGAAACCATTTGTGTTGTCTCAGTACAAAATCACGAAGAATACTCTTCGTTTCACCAATCCAAGAGTGGATGCTGAAGGAAAGCCATGGTCAGGTTATACTGGCTGGGAGAATGGTGAT
Organism: Conus betulinus; assembly: GCA_016801955.1. Classification (NCBI taxonomy): domain Eukaryota; kingdom Metazoa; phylum Mollusca; class Gastropoda; order Neogastropoda; family Conidae; genus Conus; species Conus betulinus. The sequence continues at coordinate 20,686 of JADBJO010026689.1, read as the reverse complement.
TTTGAAGCAACAAATAATAGGAATATTCAAGAATTCCTTCACTCAGCTGGTCTTGGAGTTCTGCATGATGGAAAACTTGGAGATAAAGAACACAATCATTTGTATCAGAGAAACCCTGGTTGCTGGATTCTTCCAGATTTGCTTTCGAACAAAGCCTGGCTCGCAAAAGGTGAGCACGACCATCTGATACTGGACGGCGAGCTTCGTGTTTACTCGTGGTGGCGCCACACTGGGTTCTTGTCAAAGAACATCGCTCTGGAGGATCCATCTCCGCCTACTGGTCGACATACTCGGAGTACCAAGACCGGCATCTTGCGTGGCTTGGATCCTATAGAAATCTCTGGATCCGTGTCTGGAACATCAGGAGAAGGTGCTATGAGTCTAAGTGTAAATCTACAACAGGTCATGCCTGATGAAACAGCAGAAGAAAATCCTGTTGCATTTGCAGTAAATGAATGGGAGCAGTTGATCGGTTGAGCTACGTTTCGGAGGTGTGGTGGGTTAGGAGGTGATGCGGTCGCCGAGGGGAAGAAACGTTAGCGAACTTTGACATTTTGCATATTAATGAGGTCCAAGGTTTTTTGGCCTGGCCCGATGTTTGTAAACTCTTTGGGCCAAGTTATTTATAATTATGTTGCTATGGTTACCTAGTTAGGTGTTAATTTTATGAAAGTTTGTGTGTGATTAAAACATGTGTCTATTACGTAGTAATATCATTCTTACGTCGTCAGACCACACATGATTTTAACTGGAAACTTTCTTTTATTGGCATGCAAATAAAAATTTGAACTGGAAACGAAAGTCTTTGCTTTTTAAGCAGTGATTGGCTCTTCTCTGGTGAGCGTTGGCATGTCATCAAAGTCACTGTCATTTTCTATGAAGGCCATGAGTTCATCGAAATTTTGTTGTATGTCATGTGGTAATTGTTCAGTTTCAACGAATTGTAGAACGGATTGTTGTGTGTCTGATGGTCCGGTGTGGCGTGTTCGACGTCGTCGTATTCAGAGTATTTATCCATGATGGATGTGCTGGCTTTGGTCATCTCTGTGTGATGAGTCGCTGTTGCGTCCGTGGTTTTTTTGCCGCTTTGCCAGTTGTTCTTGTAGGGTTTGTTGAAGTGCTGGATTTCTCTCGTGCAATGTTCTTTTTCTTGCTGATCTTGCGTCCACTTCTGCCTGGAGATCATCTGGGGTTGTGTTATTTCCCATCGGTCGTCTGACAACTTGTCAAGTTCTGGGTAGTTGTTCATCATGACGATTATTTTTGGTTCTTCGAAGGTTCGCATTGTGCTCTATATTTTTTTGAGAATACTATTCCGTTCTTCATACTTTCCATGGTTTTATAGTTGATATTGTGGCCGGTTGCACGGCACAAGTCAAAGACTACGAATTGCTGCTGGCCATATGCGTACATTACGTCGTTGTACGAGCTGGAGTTGGTATAAAATGCTCCGTACTTGAAGACGAGATACTTGCTGAGCCATGTCTTTCCGGTGTTGCCCTTTTCATCTATAATGAAAAGTATCTTTCTGTCGTTTTGGTTGATGAGGCGTCCGAGAGCTTTCTTTTGCCATGGTTTTGAGTCTTCCGTCGTCAAATTTCTGAAGCATTTTTTCTTGATTTTTGTCATTCTGCAAATCTTTGATTGCATCTCTTAGTAGTTTTTTCCTTGAGAGGTAATCAATGCCGTGATCATCGATCATTTCCTCTTCCTTTGCTCCGTCTTTTAGTTGCTGTATCATTTTTTTGATGTCGGTGCGTTGACCCTTGGTGGTTGTTGTTGTGAAATCTCCTATTTCCACATAGTCTGCAGTGTCTTCTTTCGTGCAGTAGCTTTTATTCTGCTCGGCGTTTCCTTTGGCAACCTCGAGATGAATTGTGGGTAGCTGGAGGATTTTTTTTATTTGTGTGAATCGGAGTCTGCCGTTCGCCTGGAAGTAACCTTGAAGGTGACGAGTTGTTCCTTGCGCTCCTAATTCGTGTCCATATATCATGTATTGGACTCGTGTGCTGTTAGCAAAATCTTTCAGTGTTTCTTCATGGTCATCTGTATAATCGTGGAGGGTGAAAACCCAATGTTTCGCCTTTGGATCGCGGGTCGTTTCCGCCATCTTGGAAGGTGTAGTGAGAGTATCTGAGATACGTCCTTTCTCTCTGAAAGTTTTGATGCAAATGACGACCGCAGCGCGCTGAAGTGTTACCGCGCATGCGTGTGTCGTCATTTTTTTTGTATATGTCATGATACGTCATTAAGTGTCAGAAGTGTCATGTACGTAATTTTGTTTTGACGTCATAACGGTTTCAAGAATAAATGCTCTCGATTATTCTTTATATCTTTAATCGCAATACTTAATATTTGTGTGTTGTTCTAAAAATAGATTGGCCCGACGACTTTTTTAACGTCAGTCCAGGCCAAGACTATGGGCCGGATTCTATAAATAGTATATGTTTGTTGGTCTGAGGTCATTTGAGTTGAAAATTTTGAAGGTGAAGGATGGTATTTCGTCGTTTTCGTAGACGAACAAATCGTACTAGAAATGGGATGCTGCGCGGCAAAAAAACAATGTCAGGAAAAGGGATTCGACGGACAGTTCGACGAGTTGGTCGCCGTCGAAACTACCGCCCTGGCGGGCGTATGGTTGCCTGGTGGCTTCGACGTCGTGCCAATGTCCCTAGGATCAACACCTGGCTACGGCTCCGTCGATGGAGGCGAAAACGTCGTGCCATTGCCCACAAACGCCAAGCTCGACGTTTGAATTTGTATAGGAATCAATGTTTTGTACGGAAGGAGAAAAAGATTTAGTATTTACTTGGAAAGTAGATTCTTCAGGCAGTGTGAGTAATCCTGGATTTGAATTGCTATGTCCAAGCAATCAGAAATGTCTGCCTGACAACGACGCAACAGTGGACATGAAGTCTTCAATCTGGAACCTGTATCCTCGACATTACTTTCGAGGATACAAAGTGGTGTATTATCCACGTAGAATATTGAAAAGAACACAAATGAATGCTGGCAAGCAAATTTTTATCAGAGATGTTAGGTCTGTAAAATTGGCCTTCGTAAAAGATAATTGGATTCAGCAAACGAGTGCAGACAAATATGGGCAAGAAACCGAAGCTTCATGACCCTCTGGACGCATCCATCCCTTTTCGTGGATGACTGTAAAAGAAACCATTTGTGTTGTCTCAGTACAAAATCACGAAGAATACTCTTCGTTTCACCAATCCAAGAGTGGATGCTGAAGGAAAGCCATGGTCAGGTTATACTGGCTGGGAGAGAATGGTGATTTTGAAGCAACAAATAATAGGAATATTCAAGAATTCCTTCACTCAGCTGGTCTTGGAGTTCTGCATGATGGAAAACTTGGAGATAAAGAACACAATCATTTGTATCAGAGAAACCCTGGTTGCTGGATTCTTCCAGATTTGCTTTCGAACAAAGCCTGGCTCGCAAAAGGTGAGCACGACCATCTGATACTGGACGGCGAGCTTCGTGTTTACTCGTGGTGGCGCCACACTGGGTTCTTGTCAAAGAACATCGCTCTGGAGGATCCATCTCCGCCTACTGGTCGACATACTCGGAGTACCAAGACCGGCATCTTGCGTGGCTTGGATCCTATAGAAATCTCTGGATCCGTGTCTGGAACATCAGGAGAAGGTGCTACGAGTCTAAGTGTAAATCTACAACAGGTCATGCCTGATGAAACAGCAGAAGAAAATCCTGTTGCATTTGCAGTAAATGAATGGGAGCAGTTGATCGGTTGAGCTACGTTTCGGAGGTGTGGTGGGTTAGGAGGTGATGCGGTCGCCGAGGGGAAGAAACGTTAGCGAACTTTGACATTTTGCATATTAATGAGGTCCAAGGGTTTTTGGCCTGCCCGATGTTTGTAAACTCTTTGGGCCAAGTTATTTATAATTATGTTGCTATGGTTACCTAGTTAGGTGTTAATTTTATGAAAGTTTGTGTGATTAAAACATGTGTCTATTACGTAGTAATATCATTCTTACGTCGTCAGACCACACATGATTTTAAACTACTAAGAGATGCAATCAAAGATTTGCAGAATGACGCATGCGTGTGTCGTCATTTTTTTTGTATATGTCATGATACGTCATTAAGTGTCAGAAGTGTCATGTACGTAATTTTGTTTTGACGTCATAACGGTTTCAAGATAAATGCTCTCGATTATTCTTTATATCTTTAATCGCAATACTTAATATTTGTGTGTGTTGTTCTAAAAATAGATTGGCCCGACGACTTTTTTAACGTCAGTCCAGGCCAAGACTATGGGCCGGATTCTATAAATAGTATATGTTTGTTGGTCTGAGGTCATTTGAGTTGAAAATTTTGAAGGTGAAGGATGGTATTTCGTCGTTTTCGTAGACGAAACAAATCGTACTAGAAATGGGATGCTGCGCGGCAAAAAAAACAAATGTCAGGAAAAGGGATTCGACGGACAGTTCGACGAGTTGGTCGCCGTCGAAACTACCGCCCTGGCGGGCGTATGGTTGCCTGGTGGCTTCGACGTCGTGCCAATGTCCCTAGGATCAACACCTGGCTACGGCTCCGTCGATGGAGGCGAAAACGTCGTGCCATTGCCCACAAATGCCAAGCTCGACGTTTGAATTTGTATAGGAATCAATGTTTTGTACGGAAGGAGAATAAAGATTTAGTATTTACTTGGAAAGTAGATTCTTCAGGCAGTGTGAGTAATCCTGGATTTGAATTGCTATGTCCAAGCAATCAGAAATGTCTGCCTGACAACGACGACGCAACAGTGGACATGAAGTCTTCAATCTGGAACCTGTATCCTCGACATTACTTTCGAGGATACAAAGTGGTGTATTATCCACGTAGAATATTGAAAAGAACACAAATGAATGCTGGCAAGCAAATTTTTATCAGAGATGTTAGGTCTGTAAAATTGGCCTTCGTAAAAGATAATTGGATTCAGCAAACGAGTGGCAGACAAAATATGGGCAAGAAACCGAAGCTTCATGACCCTCTGGACGCATCCATCCCTTTTCGGTGGATGACTGTAAAGAGAAACCATTGTGTTGTCTCAGTACAAAATCACGAAGAATACTCTTCGTTTCACCAATCCAAGAGTGAATATGAGAGCACAATGCGAACCTTCGAAGAACCAAAAATAATCGTCATGATGAACAAACTACCCAGAACTTGACAAGTTGTCAGACGACCGATGGGAAATAACAACCCCAGATGATCTCCAGGCAGAAGTGGACGCAAGATCAGCAAGAAAAAGAACATTGCACGAGAGAAATCCAGCACTTCAACAAACCCTACAAGAACAACTGGCAAAGCGGCAAAAAACCACGGACGCAACAGCGACTCATCACACAGAGATGACCAAAGCCAGCACATCCATCATGGATAAATACTCTGAATACGACGACGTCGAACACGCCACACCGGGACCATCAGACACACAACAATCCGTTCTACAATTCGTTGAAACTGAACAATTACCACATGACATACAACAAAATTTCGATGAACTCATGGCCTTCATAGAAAATGACAGTGACTTTGATGACATGCCAACGCTCACCAGAGAAGAGCCAATCACTGCTTAAAAAGCAAAGACTTTCGTTTCCAGTTCAAATTTTTATTTGCATGCCAATAAAAGAAAGTTTCCAGTTAAAATCATGTGTGGTCTGACGACGTAAGAATGATATTACTACGTAATAGACACATGTTTGTTAATCACACAAACTTTCATAAAATTAACACCTAACTAGGTAACCATAGCAACATAATTATAAATAACTTGGCCCAAAGAGTTTACAAACATCGGGCCAGGCCAAAAACCTTGGACCTCATTAATATGCAAAATGTCAAAGTTCGCTAACGTTTCTTCCCCTCGGCGACCGCATCACCTCCTAACCCACCACACCTCCGAAACGTAGCTCAACCGATCAACTGCTCCCATTCATTACTGCAAATGCAACAGGATTTTCTTCTGCTGTTTCATCAGGCATGACCTGTTGTAGATTTACACTTAGATTCATAGCACCTTCTCCTGATGTTTCAGACACGGATCCAGAGATTTCTATAGGATCCAAGCCACGCAAGATGCCGGTCTTGGTACTCCGAGTATGTCGACCAGTAGGCGGAGATGGATCCTCCAGAGCGATGTTCTTTGACAAGAACCCAGTGTGGCGCCACCACGAGTAAACACGAAGCTCGCCGTCCAGTATCAGATGGTCGTGCTCACCTTTTGCGAGCCAGGCTTTGTTCGAAAGCAAATCTGGAAGAATCCAGCAACCAGGGTTTCTCTGATACAAATGATTGTGTTCTTTATCTCCAAGTTTTCCATCATGCAGAACTCCAAGACCAGCTGAGTGAAGGAATTCTTGAATATTCCTATTATTTGTTGCTTCAAAATCACCATTCTCCCAGCCAGTATAACCTGACCATGGCTTTCCTTCAGCATCCACTCTTGGATTGGTGAAACGAAGAGTATTCTTCGTGATTTTGTACTGAGACAACACAAATGGTTTCTTTACAGTCATCCACCGAAAAGGGATGGATGCGTCCAGAGGGTCATGAAGCTTCGGTTTCTTGCCCATATTTTGTCTGCTACTCGTTTGCTGAATCCAATTATCTTTTACGAAGGCCATTTTTACAGACCTAACATCTCTGATAAAAATTTGCTTGCCAGCATTCATTTGTGTTCTTTTCAATATTCTACGTGGATAATACACCACTTTGTATCCTCGAAAGTAATGTCGAGGATACAGGTTCCAGATTGAAGACTTCATGTCCACTGTTGCGTCGTTGTCAGGCAGACATTTCTGATTGCTTGGACATAGCAATTCAAATCCAGGATTACTCACACTGCCTGAAGAATCTACTTTCCAAGTAAATACTAAATCTTTTTTCTCCTTCCGTACAAAACACATTGATTCCTATACAAATTCAAACGTCGAGCTTGGCGTTTGTGGGCAATGGCACGACGTTTTCGCCTCCATCGACGGAGCCGTAGCCAGGTGTTGATCCTAGGGACATTGGCACGACGTCGAAGCCACCAGGCAACCATACGCCCGCCAGGGCGGTAGTTTCGACGGCGACCAACTCGTCGAACTGTCCGTCGAATCCCTTTTCCTGACATTTGTTTTTTGCCGCGCAGCATCCCATTTCTAGTACGATTTGTTCGTCTACGAAAACGACGGAAAATACCATCCTTCACCTTCAAAATTTTCAACTCAAATGACCTCAGACCAACAAACATATACTATTTATAGAATCCGGCCCATAGTCTTGGCCTGGACTGACGTTAAAAAAGTCGTCGGGCCAATCTATTTTTAGAACACACAAATATTAAGTATTGCGATTAAAGATATAAAGAATAATCGAGAGCATTTATCTTGAAACGTTATGACGTCAAAACAAAATTACGTACATGACACTTCTGACACTTAATGACGTATCATGACATATACAAAAAAAAATGACGACACACGCATGCGGGGTAACACTTCAGCGCGCTGCGGTCGTTATTTTTTTTGTAAACAAAGTGGACATGAAGTCTTCAATCTGGAACCTGTATCCTCGACATTACTTTCGAGGATACAAAGTGGTGTATTATCCACGTAGAATATTGAAAAGAACACAAATGAATGCTGGCAAGCAAATTTTTATCAGAGATGTTAGGTCTGTAAAATTGGCCTTCGTAAAAGATAATTGGATTCAGCAAACGAGTAGCAGACAAAATATGGGCAAGAAACCGAAGCTTCATGACCCTCTGGACGCATCCATCCCTTTTCGGTGGATGACTGTAAAGAAACCATTTGTGTTGTCTCAGTACAAAATCACGAAGAATACTCTTCGTTTCACCAATCCAAGAGTGGATGCTGAAGGAAGCCATGGTCAGGTATATACTGGCTGGGAGAATGGTGATTTTGAAGCAACAAATAATAGGAATATTCAAGAATTCCTTCACTCAGCTGGTCTTGGAGTTCTGCATGATGGAAAACTTGGAGATAAAGAAACACAATCATTTGTATCAGAGAAACCCTGGTTGCTGGATTCTTCCAGATTTGCTTTCGAACAAAGCCTGGCTCGCAAAAGGTGAGCACGACCATCTGATACTGGACGGCGAGCTTCGTGTTTACTCGTGGTGGCGCCACACTGGGTTCTTGTCAAAGAACATCGCTCTGGAGGATCCATCTCCGCCTACTGGCGACATACTCGGAGTACCAAGACCGGCATCTTGCGTGGCTTGGATCCTATAGAAATCTCTGGATCCGTGTCTGGAACATCAGGAGAAGGTGCTATGAATCTAAGTGTAAATCTACAACAGGTCATGCCTGATGAAACAGCAGAAGAAAATCCTGTTGCATTTGCAGTAAATGAATGGGAGCAGTTGATCGGTTGAGCTACGTTTCGGAGGTGTGGTGGGTTAGGAGGTGATGCGGTCGCCGAGGGGAAAAAACGTTAGCGAACTTTGACATTTTGCATATTAATGAGGTCCAAGGTTTTTTGGCCTGGCCCGATGTTTGTAAACTCTTTGGGCCAAGTTATTTATAATTATGTTGCTATGGTTACCTAGTTAGGTGTTAATTTTATGAAAGTTTGTGTGATTAAAACATGTGTCTATTACGTAGTAATATCATTCTTACGTCGTCAGACCACACATGATTTTAACTGGAAACTTTCTTTTATTGGCATGCAAATAAAAATTTGAACTGGGAAACGAAAGTCTTTGCTTTTTAAGCAGTGATTGGCTCTTCTCTGGTGAGCGTTGGCATGTCATCAAAGTCACTGTCATTTTCTATGAAGGCCATGAGTTCATCGAAATTTTGTTGTATGTCATGTGGTAATTGTTCAGTTTCAACGAATTGTAGAACGGATTGTTGTGTGTGTCTGATGGTCCCGGTGTGGCGTGTTCGACGTCGTCGTATTCAGAGTATTATCCATGATGGATGTGCTGGCTTTGGTCATCTCTGTGTGATGAGTCGCTGTTGCGTCCGTGGTTTTTTGCCGCTTTGCCAGTTGTTCTTGTAGGGTTTGTTGAAGTGCTGGATTTCTCTCGTGCAATGTTCTTTTTCTTGCTGATCTTGCGTCCACTTCTGCCTGGAGATCATCTGGGGTTGTTATTTCCCATCGGTCGTCTGACAACTTGTCAAGTTCTGGGTAGTTGTTCATCATGACGATTATTTTTGGTTCTTCGAAGGTTCGCATTGTGCTCTCATATATTTTTTTGAGAATACTATTCCGTTCTTCATACTTTCCATGGTTTTATAGTTGATATTGTGGCCGGTTGCACGGCACAAGTCAAAGACTACGAATTGCTGCTGGCCATATGCGTACATTACGTCGTTGTACGAGCTGGAGTTGGTATAAAATGCTCCGTACTTGAAGACGAGATACTTGCTGAGCCATGTCTTTCCGGTGTTGCCCTTTTCATCTATAATGAAAAGTATCTTTCTGTCGTTTTGGTTGATGAGGCGTCCGAGAGCTTTCTTTTGCCATGGTTTGAGTCTTCCGTCGTCAAATTTCTGAAGCATTTTTTCTTGATTTTTGTCATTCTGCAAATCTTTGATTGCATCTCTTAGTAGTTTTTTCCTTGAGAGGTAATCAATGCCGTGATCATCGATCATTTCCTCTTCCTTTGCTCCGTCTTTTAGTTGCTGTATCATTTTTTTGATGTCGGTGCGTTGACCCTTGGTGGTTGTTGTTGTGAAATCTCCTATTTCCACATAGTCTGCAGTGTCTTCTTTCGTGCAGTAGCTTTTATTCTGCTCGGCGTTTCCTTTGGCAACCTCGAGATGAATTGTGGGTAGCTGGAGGATTTTTTTTTTTATTTGTGTGAATCGGAGTCTGCCGTTCGCCTGGAAGTAACCTTGAAGGTGACGAGTTGTTCCTTGCGCTCCTAATTCGTGTCCATATATCATGTATTGGACTCGTGTGCTGTTAGCAAAAATCTTTCAGTGTTTCTTCATGGTCATCTGTATAATCGTGGAGGGTGAAAACCCAATGTTTCGCCTTTGGATCGCGGGTCGTTTCCGCCATCTTGGAAGGTGTAGTGAGAGTATCTGAGATACGTCCTTCTCTCTCTGAAAGTTTTGATGCAAATGACGACCGCAGCGCGCTGAAGTGTTATTCGAGATGAATTGTGGGTAGCTGGAGGATTTTTTTTTTATTTGTGTGAATCGGAGTCTGCCGTTCGCCTGGAAGTAACCTTGAAGGTGACGAGTTGTTCCTTGCGCTCCTAATTCGATATCATGTATTGGACTCGTGTGCTGTTAGCAAAATCTTTCAGTGTTTCTTCATGGTCATCTGTATAATCGTGGAGGGTGAAAACCCAATGTTTCGCCTTTGGATCGCGGGTCGTTTCCGCCATCTTGGAAGGTGTAGTGAGAGTATCTGAGATACGTCCTTTCTCTCTGAAAGTTTTGATGCAAATGACGACCGCAGCGCGCTGAAGTGTTACCGCGCATGCGTGTGTCGTCATTTTTTTGTATATGTCATGATACGTCATTAAGTGTCAGAAGTGTCATGTACGTAATTTTGTTTTGACGTCATAACGGTTTCAAGATAAATGCTCTCGATTATTCTTTATATCTTTAATCGCAATACTTAATTTGTGTGTGTTCTAAAAATAGATTGGCCCGACGACTTTTTTAAACGTCAGTCCAGGCCAAGACTATGGGCCGGATTCTATAAATAGTATATGTTTGTGGTCTGAGGTCATTTGAGTTGAAAATTTTGAAGGTGAAGGATGGTATTTCGTCGTTTTCGTAGACGAACAAATCGTACTAGAAATGGGATGCTGCGCGGCAAAAAACAAATGTCAGGAAAAGGGATTCGACGGACAGTTCGACGAGTTGGTCGCCGTCGAAACTACCGCCCTGGCGGGCGTATGGTTGCCTGGTGGCTTCGACGTCGTGCCAATGTCCCTAGGATCAACACACCTGGCTACGGCTCCGTCGATGGAGGCGAAAACGTCGTGCCATTGCCCACAAAACGCCAAGCTCGACGTTTGAATTTGTATAGGAATCAATGTTTTGTACGGAAGGAGAATAAAGATTTAGTATTTACTTGGAAAGTAGATTCTTCAGGCAGTGTGAGTAATCCTGGATTTGAATTGCTATGTCCAAGCAATCAGAAATGTCTGCCTGACAACGACGCAACAGTGGACATGAAGTCTTCAATCTGGAACCTGTATCCTCGACATTACTTTCGAGGATACAAAGTGGTGTATTATCCACGTAGAATATTGAAAAGAACACAAATGAATGCTGGCAAGCAAATTTTTATCAGAGATGTTAGGTCTGTAAAATTGGCCTTCGTAAAAGATAATTGGATTCAGCAAACGAGTGGCAGACAAAATATGGGCAAGAAACCGAAGCTTCATGACCCTCTGGACGCATCCATCCCTTTTCGGTGGATGACTGTAAAGAAACCATTTGTGTTGTCTCAGTACAAAAATCACGAAGAATACTCTTCGTTTCACCAATCCAAGAGTGGATGCTGAAGGAAAGCCATGGTCAGGTTATACTGGCTGGGAGAATGGTGATTTTGAAGCAACAAATAATAGGAATATTCAAGAATTCCTTCACTCAGCTGGTCTTGGAGTTCTGCATGATGGAAAAACTTGGAGATAAAGAACACAATCATTTGTATCAGAGAAACCCTGGTTGCTGGATTCTTCCAGATTTGCTTTCGAACAAAGCCTGGCTCGCAAAAGGTGAGCACGACCATCTGATACTGGACGGCGAGCTTCGTGTTTACTCGTGGTGGCGCCACACTGGGTTCTTGTCAAAGAACATCGCTCTGGAGGATCCATCTCCGCCTACTGGTCGACATACTCGGAGTACCAAGACCGGCATCTTGCGTGGCTTGGATCCTATAGAAATCTCTGGATCCGTGTCTGGAACATCAGGAGAAGGTGCTACGAGTCTAAGTGTAAATCTACAACAGGTCATGCCTGATGAAACAGCAGAAGAAAATCCTGTTGCATTTGCAGTAAATGAATGGGAGCAGTTGATCGGTTGAGCTACGTTTCGGAGGTGTGGTGGGTTAGGAGGTGATGCGGGTCGCCGAGGGGAAGAAACGTTAGCGAACTTTGACATTTTGCATATTAATGAGGTCCAAGGTTTTTTGGCCTGGCCCGATGTTTGTAAACTCTTTGGGCCAAGTTATTTATAATTATGTTGCTATGGTTACCTAGTTAGGTGTTAATTTTATGAAAGTTTGTGTGATTAAAACATGTGTCTATTACGTAGTAATATCATTCTTACGTCGTCAGACCACACATGATTTTAACTGGAAACTTTCTTTTATTGGCATGCAAATAAAATTTGAACTGGAAACGAAAGTCTTTGCTTTTTAAGCAGTGATTGGCTCTTCTCTGGTGAGCGTTGGCATGTCATCAAAGTCACTGTCATTTTCTATGAAGGCCATGAGTTCATCGAAATTTTGTTGTATGTCATGTGGTAATTGTTCAGTTTCAACGAATTGTAGAACGGATTGTTGTGTGTCTGATGGTCCCGGTGTGGCGTGTTCGACGTCGTCGTATTCAGAGTATTTATCCATGATGGATGTGCTGGCTTTGGTCATCTCTGTGTGATGAGTCGCTGTTGCGTCCGTGGTTTTTTGCCGCTTTGCCAGTTGTTCTTGTAGGGTTTGTTGAAGTGCTGGATTTCTCTCGTGCAATGTTCTTTTTCTTGCTGATCTTGCGTCCACTTCTGCCTGGAGATCATCTGGGGTTGTTATTTCCCATCGGTCGTCTGACAACTTGTCAAGTTCTGGGTAGTTGTTCATCATGACGAGTTTTTGGTTCTTCGATCACGATATTTTTTTGATTTTTGGAATTATTTTTGGTTGTCTTCGAAGGTTCGCATTGTGCTCTCATATTTTTTTGAGAATACTATTCCGTTCTTCATACTTTCCATGGTTTTATAGTTGATATTGTGGCCGGTTGCACGGCACAAGTCAAAGACTACGAATTGCTGCTGGCCATATGCGTACATTACGTCGTTGTACGAGCTGGAGTTGGTATAAAATGCTCCGTACTTGAAGACGAGATACTTGCTGAGCCATGTCTTTCGGTGTTGCCCTTTTCATCTATAATGAAAAGTATCTTTCTGTCGTTTGGTTGATGAGGCGTCCGAGAGCTTTCTTTTGCCATGGTTTGAGTCTTCCGTCGTCAAATTTCTGAAGCATTTTTTCTTGATTTTTGTCATTCTGCAAATCTTTGATTGCATCTCTTAGTAGTTTTTTTCTTGAGAGGTAATCAATGCCGTGATCATCGATCATTTCCTCTTCCTTTGCTCCGTCTTTTAGTTGCTGTATCATTTTTTTGATGTCGGTGCGTTGACCCTTGGTGGTTGTTGTTGTGAAATCTCCTATTTCCACATAGTCTGCAGTGTCTTCTTTCGTGCAGTAGCTTTTATTCTGCTCGGCGTTTCCTTTGGCAACCTCGAGATGAATTGTGGGTAGCTGGAGGATTTTTTTTTATTTGTGTGAATCGGAGTCTGCCGTTCGCCTGGAAGTAACCTTGAAGGTGACGAGTTGTTCCTTGCGCTCCTAATTCGTGTCCATATATCATGTATTGGACTCGTGTGCTGTTAGCAAAATTTTTCAGTGTTTCTTCATGGTCATCTGTATAATCGTGGAGGGTGAAAACCCAATGTTTCGCCTTTGGATCGCGGGTCGTTTCCGCCATCTTGGAAGGTGTAGTGAGAGTATCTGAGATACGTCCTTTCTCTCTGAAAGTTTTGATGCAAATGACGACCGCAGCGCGCTGAAGTGTTACCGCGCATGCGTGTGTCGTCATTTTTTTTGTATATGTCATGATACGTCATTAAGTGTCAGAAGTGTCATGTACGTAATTTTGTTTTGACGTCATAACGGTTTCAAGATAAATGCTCTCGATTATTCTTTATATCTTTAATCGCAATACTTAATATTTGTGTGTGTTCTAAAAATAGATTGGCCCGACGACTTTTTTAACGTCAGTCCAGGCCAAGACTATGGGCCGGATTCTATAAATAGTATATGTTTGTTGGTCTGAGGTCATTTGAGTTGAAAATTTTGAAGGTGAAGGATGGTATTTCGTCGTTTTCGTAGACGAACAAATCGTACTAGAAATGGGATGCTGCGCGGCAAAAAAACAAATGTCAGGAAAAGGGATTCGACGGACAGTTCGACGAGTTGGTCGCCGTCGAAACTACCGCCCTGGCGGGCGTATGGTTGCCTGGTGGCTTCGACGTCGTGCCAATGTCCCTAGGATCAACACCTGGCTACGGCTCCGTCGATGGAGGCGAAAACGTCGTGCCATTGCCCACAAACGCCAAGCTCGACGTTTGAATTTGTATAGGAATCAATGTTTTGTACGGAAGGAGAATAAAGATTTAGTATTACTTGGAAAGTAGATTCTTCAGGCAGTGTGAGTAATCCTGGATTTGAATTGCTATGTCCAAGCAATCAGAAATGTCTGCCTGACAACGACGCAAACAGTGGACATGAAGTCTTCAATCTGGAACCTGTATCCTCGACATTACTTTCGAGGATACAAAGTGGTGTATTATCCACGTAGAATATTGAAAAGAACACAAATGAATGCTGGCAAGCAAATTTTTATCAGAGATGTTAGGTCTGTAAAATTGGCCTTCGTAAAAGATAATTGGATTCAGCAAACGAGTGGCAGACAAAATATGGGCAAGAAACCGAAGCTTCATGACCCTCTGGACGCATCCATCCCTTTTCGGTGGATGACTGTAAAGAAACCATTTGTGTTGTCTCAGTACAAAATCACGAAGAATACTCTTCGTTTCACCACCATCCAAGAGTGGATGCTGAAGGAAAGCCATGGTCAGGTTATACTGGCTGGGAGAAGAATGGTGATTTTGAAGCAACAAATAATAGGAATATTCAAGAATTCCTTCACTCAGCTGGTCTTGGAGTTCTGCATGATGGAAAACTTTGGAGATAAAGAACACAATCATTTGTATCAGAGAAACCCTGGTTGCTGGATTCTTCCAGATTTGCTTTCGAACAAAGCCTGGCTCGCAAAAGGTGAGCACGACCATCTGATACTGGACGGCGAGCTTCGTGTTTACTCGTGGTGGCGCCACACTGGGTTCTTGTCAAAGAACATCGCTCTGGAGGATCCATCTCCGCCTACTGGTCGACATACTCGGAGTACCAAGACCGGCATCTTGCGTGGCTTGGATCCTATAGAAATCTCTGGATCCGTGTCTGGAACATCAGGAGAAGGTGCTACGAGTCTAAGTGTAAATCTACAACAGGTCATGCCTGATGAAACAGCAGAAGAAAATCCTGTTGCATTTGCAGTAAATGAATGGGAGCAGTTGATCGGTTGAGCTACGTTTCGGAGGTGTGGTGGGTTAGGAGGTGATGCGGTCGCCGAGGGGAAGAAAACGTTTAGCGAACTTTGACATTTTGCATATTAATGAGGTCCAAGGTTTTTGGCCTGGCCCGATGTTTGTAAACTCTTTGGGCCAAGTTATTTATAATTATGTTGCTATGGTTACCTAGTTAGGTGTTAATTTTATGAAAGTTTGTGTGATTAAAAACATGTGTCTATTACGTAGTAATATCATTCTTACGTCGTCAGACCACACATGATTTTAACTGGAAACTTTCTTTTATTGGCATGCAAATAAAAATTTGAACTGGAAACGAAAGTCTTTGCTTTTTAAGCAGTGATTGGCTCTTCTCTGGTGAGCGTTGGCATGTCATCAAAGTCACTGTCATTTTCTATGAAGGCCATGAGTTCATCGAAATTTTGTTGTATGTCATGTGGTAATTGTTCAGTTTCAACGAATTGTAGAACGGATTGTTGTGTGTCTGATGGTCCCGTGTGGCGTGTGTCGACGTCGTCGTATTCAGAGTATTTATCCATGATGGATGTGCTGGCTTTGGTCATCTCTGTGTGATGAGTCGCTGTTGCGTCCGTGTGTTTTTTGCCGCTTTGCCAGTTGTTCTTGTAGGGTTTGTTGAAGTGCTGGATTTCTCTCGTGCAATGTTCTTTTTCTTGCTGATCTTGCGTCCACTTCTGCCTGGAGATCATCTGGGGTGTT
Source organism: Conus betulinus (assembly GCA_016801955.1). Lineage (NCBI taxonomy): Eukaryota > Metazoa > Mollusca > Gastropoda > Neogastropoda > Conidae > Conus > Conus betulinus. The sequence continues at coordinate 4,610 of JADBJO010026689.1, read as the reverse complement.
ATTTCCCATCGGTCGTCTGACAACTTGTCAAGTTCTGGGTAGTTGTTCATCATGACGATTATTTTTGGTTCTTCGAAGGTTCGCATTGTGCTCTCATATTTTTTTGAGAATACTATTCCGTTCTTCATACTTTCCATGGTTTTATAGTTGATATTGTGGCCGGTTGCACGGCACAAGTCAAAGACTACGAATTGCTGCTGGCCATATGCGTACATTACGTCGTTGTACGAGCTGGAGTTGGTATAAAATGCTCCGTACTTGAAGACGAGATACTTGCTGAGCCATGTCTTTCCGGTGTTGCCCTTTTCATCTATAATGAAAAGTATCTTCTTCTGTCGTTTTGGTTGATGAGGCGTCCGAGAGCTTTCTTTTGCCATGGTTTGAGTCTTCCGTCGTCAAATTTCTGAAGCATTTTTTCTTGATTTTTGTCATTCTGCAAATCTTTGATTGCATCTCTTAGTAGTTTTTTCCTTGAGAGGTAATCAATGCCGTGATCATCGATCATTTCCTCTTCCTTTGCTCCGTCTTTTAGTTGCTGTATCATTTTTTTGATGTCGGTGCGTTGACCCTTGGTGGTTGTTGTTGTGAAATCTCCTATTTCCACATAGTCTGCAGTGTCTTCTTTCGTGCAGTAGCTTTTATTCTGCTCGGCGTTTCTTTGGCAACCTCGAGATGAATTGTGGGTAGCTGGAGGATTTTTTTTATTTGTGTGAATCGGAGTCTGCCGTTCGCCTGGAAGTAACCTTGAAGGTGACGAGTTGTTCCTTGCGCTCCTAATTCGTGTCCATATATCATGTATTGGACTCGTGTGCTGTTAGCAAAATCTTTCAGTGTTTCTTCATGGTCATCTGTATAATCGTGGGAGGGTGAAAACCCAATGTTTCGCCTTTGGATCGCGGGTCGTTTCCGCCATCTTGGAAGGTGTAGTGAGAGTATCTGAGATACGTCCTTTCTCTCTGAAAGTTTTGATGCAAAATGACGACCGCAGCGCGCTGAAGTGTTACCGCGCATGCGTGTGTCGTCATTTTTTTTGTATATGTCATGATACGTCATTAAGTGTCAGAAGTGTCATGTACGTAATTTTGTTTTGACGTCATAACGGTTTCAAGATAAATGCTCTCGATTATTCTTTATATCTTTAATCGCAATACTTAATATTTGTGTGTTGTTCTAAAAATAGATTGGCCCGACGACTTTTTTAACGTCAGTCCAGGCCAAGACTATGGGCCGGATTCTATAAATAGTATATGTTTGTTGGTCTGAGGTCATTTGAGTTGAAAATTTTGAAGGTGAAGGATGGTATTTCGTCGTTTTCGTAGACGAACAAATCGTACTAGAAATGGGATGCTGCGCGGCAAAAAACAAATGTCAGGAAAAGGGATTCGACGGACAGTTCGACGAGTTGGTCGCCGTCGAAACTACCGCCCTGGCGGGCGTATGGTTGCCTGGTGGCTTCGACGTCGTGCCAATGTCCCTAGGATCAACACCTGGCTACGGCTCCGTCGATGGAGGCGAAAACGTCGTGCCATTGCCCACAAACGCCAAGCTCGACGTTTGAATTTGTATAGGAATCAATGTTTTGTACGGAAGGAGAATAAAGATTTAGTATTTACTGGGAAAGTAGATTCTTCAGGCAGTGTGAGTAATCCTGGATTTGAATTGCTATGTCCAAGCAATCAGAAATGTCTGCCTGACAACGACGCAACAGTGGACATGAAGTCTTCAATCTGGAACCTGTATCCTCGACATTACTTTCGAGGATACAAAGTGGTGTATTATCCACGTAGAATATTGAAAAGAACACAAATGAATGCTGGCAAGCAAATTTTTATCAGAGATGTTAGGTCTGTAAAATTGGCCTTCGTAAAAGATAATTGGATTCAGCAAACGAGTGGCAGACAAAATATGGCAAGAAACCGAAGCTTCATGACCCTCTGGACGCATCCATCCCTTTTCGGTGGATGACTGTAAAGAAACCATTTGTGTTGTCTCAGTACAAAATCACGAAGAATACTCTTCGTTTCACCAATCCAAGAGTGGATGCTGAAGGAAAGCCATGGTCAGGTTATACTGGCTGGGAGAATGGTGATTTTGAAGCAACAAATAATAGGAATATTCAAGAATTCCTTCACTCAGCTGGTCTTGGAGTTCTGCATGATGGAAAACTTGGAGATAAAGAACACAATCATTTGTATCAGAGAAACCCTGGTTGCTGGATTCTTCCAGATTTGCTTTCGAACAAAGCCTGGCTCGCAAAAGGTGAGCACGACCATCTGATACTGGACGGCGAGCTTCGTGTTTACTCGTGGTGGCGCCACACTGGGTTCTTGTCAAAGAACATCGCTCTGGAGGATCCATCTCCGCCTACTGGTCGACATACTCGGAGTACCAAGACCGGCATTGCGTGGCGTGGCTTGGATCCTATAGAAATCTCTGGATCCGTGTCTGGAACATCAGGAGAAGGTGCTACGAGTCTAAGTGTAAATCTACAACAGGTCATGCCTGATGAAACAGCAGAAGAAAATCCTGTTGCATTTGCAGTAAATGAATGGGAGCAGTTGATCGGTTGAGCTACGTTTCGGAGGTGTGGTGGGTTAGGAGGTGATGCGGTCGCCGAGGGGAAGAAACGTTAGCGAACTTTGACATTTTGCATATTAATGAGGTCCAAGGTTTTTTGGCCTGGCCCGATGTTTGTAAACTCTTTGGGCCAAGTTATTTATAATATGTTGCTATGGTTACCTAGTTAGGTGTTAATTTTATGAAAGTTTGTGTGATTAAAACATGTGTCTATTACGTAGTAATATCATTCTTACGTCGTCAGACCACACATGATTTTAACTGGAAACTTTCTTTTATTGGCATGCAAATAAAAATTTGAACTGGAAACGAAAGTTTGCTTTTTAAGCAGTGATTGGCTCTTCTCTGGTGAGCGTTGGCATGTCATCAAAGTCACTGTCATTTTCTATGAAGGCCATGAGTTCATCGAAATTTTGTTGTATGTCATGTGGTAATTGTTCAGTTTCAACGAATTGTAGAACGGATTGTTGTGTGTCTGATGGTCCGGTGTGGCGTGTTCGACGTCGTCGTATTCAGAGTATTTATCCATGATGGATGTGCTGGCTTTGGTCATCTCTGTGTGATGAGTCGCTGTTGCGTCCGTGGTTTTTTGCCGCTTTGCCAGTTGTTCTTGTAGGGTTTGTTGAAGTGCTGGATTTCTCTCGTGCAATGTTCTTTTTCTTGCTGATCTTGCGTCCACTTCTGCCTGGAGATCATCTGGGGTTGTTATTTCCCATCGGTCGTCTGACAACTTGTCAAGTTCTGGGTAGTTGTTCATCATGACGATTATTTTTGGTTCTTCGAAGGTTCGCATTGTGCTCTCATATTTTTTTGAGAATACTATTCCGTTCTTCATACTTTCCATGGTTTTATAGTTGATATTGTGGCCGGTTGCACGGCACAAGTCAAAGACTACGAATTGCTGCTGGCCATATGCGTACATTACGTCGTTGTACGAGCTGGAGTTGGTATAAAATGCTCCGTACTTGAAGACGAGATACTTGCTGAGCCATGTCTTTCCGGTGTTGCCCTTTTCATCTATAATGAAAAGTATCTTTCTGTCGTTTTGGTTGATGAGGCGTCCGAGAGCTTTCTTTTGCCATGGTTTGAGTCTTCCGTCGTCAAATTTCTGAAGCATTTTTTCTGATTTTTGTCATTCTGCAAATCTTTGATTGCATCTCTTAGTAGTTTTTTCTCTGAGAGGTAATCAATGCCGTGATCATCGATCATTTCCTCTTCCTTTGCTCCGTCTTTTAGTTGCTGTATCATTTTTTTGATGTCGGTGCGTTGACCCTTGGTGGTTGTTGTTGTGAAATCTCCTATTTCCACATAGTCTGCAGTGTCTTCTTTCGTGCAGTAGCTTTTATTCTGCTCGGCGTTTCCTTTGGCAACCTCGAGATGAATTGTGGGTAGCTGGAGGATTTTTTTTATTTGTGTGAATCGGAGTCTGCCGTTCGCCTGGAAGTAACCTTGAAGGTGACGAGTTGTTCCTTGCGCTCCTAATTCGTGTCCATATATCATGTATTGGACTCGTGTGCTGTTAGCAAAATTCTTTCAGTGTTTCTTCATGGTCATCTGTATAATCGTGGAGGGTGAAAACCCAATGTTTCGCCTTTGGATCGCGGGTCGTTTCCGCCATCTTGGAAGGTGTAGTGAGAGTATCTGAGATACGTCCTTTCTCTCTGAAAGTTTTGATGCAAATGACGACCGCAGCGCGCTGAAGTGTTACCGCGCATGCGTGTGTCGTCATTTTTTTTGTATATGTCATGATACGTCATTAAGTGTCAGAAGTGTCATGTACGTAATTTTGTTTTGACGTCATAACGGTTTCAAGATAAATGCTCTCGATTATTCTTATATATCTTTAATCGCAATACTTAATATTTGTGTGTTGTTCTAAAAATAGATTGGCCCGACGACTTTTTTAACGTCAGTCCAGGCCAAGACTATGGGCCGGATTCTATAAATAGTATATGTTTGTTGGTCTGAGGTCATTTGAGTTGAAAATTTTGAAGGTGAAGGATGGTATTTCGTCGTTTTCGTAGACGAACAAA
>JADBJO010026688.1:0-22221 GCA_016801955.1 Conus betulinus | reverse complement strand
TATCTTATGGAGTGTCCCTGCGCGTGCCTGTATCCATTGACCAACACACGTCGCAGGCCTCCAGGGTGGTACACAGGACGGCTGAAAGGGCAGGTAAAGGCAGCGCTTCTCTGGTCCTCCCCAACACCTTTGGGGTGTTTCTTTTCTTCTGTGTGTGTGTGTGTGTGTGTGTGTGTGTGTGTGTGTGTGTGTGGTGCGCGCGCAAGCGTGTGTGTGTGTGAGTGCATGTATGCGTGCACGCATGTGTAAGGTGAAGGCGAAGTGTGGGCCTCGGTGTGTGTGTGTGTGTGGTGTGTGTGTGTGTGTGTGTGTGTGTGGTGTGTGTGTGTTTGGGTGGCATTGATCTGTGTGTGTATGTGTTTTGTGTATGTGTGTGCATGCCTGCGCGCACGCATGATTAACTAGTCGTCTGATCGACTGCTTGATCAGCTAGTTCATTCATGTGATTGATCGATACTATTGCACACATTACGACATCCAGATGCCCTCAAAACATGAGACCAACGCCGTTTGTCTCGTTTGGTCAGTGCAGTCGGCTGCAATGTATTCCAGTTCAGTCAGAGGAAATATGGCTTGCCCATTTGATCCTAACAATTTTTAAATAATAATACTAGAGCGTCGCCAAAAGAACGTGGACAAGCGAATCACAAGACAAAAATACGACGCGCGTCGACGTCTAAGGTCTTCTTCAGGCAAAGAACAAAAAACAATCAAGACAACCAAAGTGAACAAAATAGCAATCACTTATTATTACTGGTAGGAATACTAAAATTGGTAAGGATGATATTCAAAATATTGAAAAAAAATGAATAAAGACAGGATTACTACCACTTTGGGTGATAACATGAAATATTCGTTGTAGTATGGGAGAAAGGAGAGAGGGTTAGATGATTCCTAAGCAGCATGGTTGCCATGGCAACAATCTTAGTGGCGATGGTGATGTTAATAGTAGTGATGGTAATATCAATACTAACAATAGTATAAATGATGATAGTGCTAACAAATATAGCCAAGGAAATAATAATAACGTACTGGTAACAAAAGCATGATACAGAGATATGATTTTTAAAAAAAAAGATGATAATAATAATAATATTAATAATAATAATAGTAATAATAACAATAATATAAAGTAAGTAAATTATAAAAGTAAAATAGATAAATGAATAAATCAGATCAAAATAATAATAATAATACTAATAATAGTAATGACAGCAAGTAAGTGATTGCTCATTTATTTTCGTTATCCTAATTGATTTGTTTCTTGCCTGAAGAAGACCTAAGAGGTCAAAACGCGTCGTGTTTCGTCTTCTGATTCGTTTTGTCCACGTTCTTTTGGCGGTGCGCCAACATTAATATCTAAAATGTGTTTTGATGTCCGCCTGCAGTCGCCTCACTTTGCAACTAGATTTCCATTGGATCCTAGTTTGACATACTGCTTCATTCATCCCTGAATTCTGTCAATGGTTGATGAGTTGTTGATCTCACTGCCGATATGGACATCATTCATACCCCCTTTTCTCTCCTCATCAAAACAAGGCAAACACATGTCATTGCAATACGGCTTTTGTTTTAATGTAGCTCCTCTGAATCCTCCAGAGAATTAGGTGATGAGTGGTTCATGACCAATCTCAGGTAAGGAGGACTCAGGCAGAAAAGGATAGAGCACAGAAGGGGGAAGATCGGACGCTGGATCAGCTACACACATGAATTTCTGTGTACATGCATGTACCGCAGCAACTACTATAAAAACCACAATGTCCTCCAGGAGGCGTGCAGATCTCAGTGAGCCTGTCCAGCAGAGAGAGAGAGAGAGAGAGAGAGAGAGAGAGAGAGAGAGAGAGAGGTATGTTATTCATTGATAGGCCTTTGGCTGTAGACGGAAAACCGATGGTTGAATGGATGGATGGATGGATGGATGGATGGATTGAGGGATGGATGGATGGATTGAGGGATGGATGGAGGGAGGGAGGGATAGATGGATGGATTGGGGGATGGATGGATGGATTGAGGATGGATGGATTTACACACTGATAATTTTTATTCCTGAGGGCATATTGCCAAGAGCGTTCTTTGTGTTCAGGGATCGAGGAAAGCAATGCACCAAGAACATTACATGATGGAAAAACTGACCACAACAAAAACACTAACGATCCAAACGATTCGCACCACAACACAGGAGAAAACATCATCATCTCTCTCTCTCTCTCTCTCTCTCTCTCTCTCTCTCTCTCTCTCTCTCTCTCTCTCTCTCTCTCTCTCTCTCACTCACACACACACACACACACACACACACACACACACACACACACACACAACACACAACTCACTCACACACACACACACACACACACGCATACAGCAGTCAAACATACACACAAGCACGTGCACACACGCATGTTTGCACGCATTCCTGGAACACACACACACACACACACACACACACACACACACACACACACACACACACACACACACACACACACACGCACGCATGCACGCACACACTCACGTACTCTCTCACTCACGCACGCACGCGCACACGCATACATGCACACATGCACACGAATCCCTACCCCCACCCCCGACCCCGTGAAGAGAGAGAGAGAGAGAGAGAGGAGAGAGACCGGAGAGAGAGAGAGAGAGAGAGAGAGAGAGAGAGAGAGAGAGAGAGAGAGAGAGAGAGAGAGAGAGAGAGAGGAGAGAGAGAGAGAGAGAGAGAGAGAGAGTCAATTCATATGATTTAATCATTTAAGGCTCCATAGCTCCATATGAAGAGGCGATGACAATATTACAAGAACATTATAGTAAAGGCAGCAGTATCACGAGTCCTTAAAATTACAAAATGCATTCAATCAAGAAAGTAATGTTTCTCTGAACTGGAAAGCTTTACATACGTATGAAGAATTAAAACTGCGAATCACACTCTCTTTTTCTGATGACATGAGCACGGAAAAACAAAAATATACATGGCTGATTATAAATTGTGTAGGTATCAGCAGCAAACGGAGACTATTATAAGCAGGGCACTGCAGGGCGAAATGAACTTCACCTTCGACTGACTCTTTACAAAGGGGACAGAGCAATTTATTGTAACTCGCATTTTTGTAGCGATTAGCATGTGCCTTGATTTCAGAGAGTCCAAATCTAAATCTAGTCAAAGTAAATCGTAAGTGCATGTTAATATAAAACAAAAGGTAATTCTTAACTAAATGTGAGGAACTATAAACTTTGTACACATCAAATCTGTTACTTGAGTGAATATGACTTTTCCACACTTGCCATCTACTATCGATCAATCCTTGTTGAATTGATTGGATAAACTTACGTTATTCTCCCTACTCCTGATATACCCATGCGTATCCTAATCCCAGCTCACACAAACAGATACGGACATTTGAAACCAAAGTACTTTTGCCACTCGAGTCCAGATCAAGTAGTGTATTGTACGCTTTTCGTGGTAATCTATCGTTAGTCATGCTTAATAATTTTCACCAGTAGTGGATACTTTCATCTGCAGAATTTATATATACATTGGAACCTAATCGTTTCTGCCTATATTGAATCATTTGGCGTTCTAAGTTCTACACCCAGAAAACGTTTTTAACTCAGTTGCAAAGTGAGACGACTGCAGGCGGAAATCCAAACAAATCTTGAATAAATGTCAGCGAACCGCCCAAAAAAAACGTGGTTTAACGATTCAAAAGACAAATCACGATACGTTTCGACCTCTTAGGTCTTCTCCAGGCAAGATATAAAACAATTATTACAAAGAAAATGAACGAGCAATCATTTACCTTTTAATCTCTTTAGCGCAAGATATGCGCTGGTTGGATGGATGGATGGATTGAGGGATGCATGGATTTACACACTGATATTTCTTTATTTCTGAGGGCAACACATAACCAAGAGGATTCTTTTTTTTTTCAGGAACTCGGGAAAGTAATACACCAAGAACATTTACCAAGATTACAAGAACATAAACCAAAATTCAACGCCAATCTTGCGCTGAAGAGACTGAAGACAAGTGATTGCTCGTTTATTTTCGTTATAATAATTGCTTTGTATCTTGCCTGATGAAGACTTATGATGTCGAAATGCGTCGAGTGTTGTCTTGTAATTCATTTGTCCACTTTTTTTTTTCCTTTTGTTTTTTTTTTTTTTTTTTTCTTTTTTTTTTTTTTTTTTTTTTTTTGGGGGGGGGGGGGGGGGGGGGGGGGCGGGTCTCTAACATTTATCTAAGATTTGTTTTTAACCTAGTCAAATGAACCGACTCACAATGAACCACAGCATTTCTAATCTAAACCCCAGAGCTCCGAACCATACTGCACAGTGGGTTGTATCTGTGCATCAAAAATGTTGACAAACGCTTCCACAGAATTATTATGTAACACAAACAATTTCTCCATAATACATAATAACACATTCCTAGGTCTGCAAGAAAGGTCTTAACATGCTGCAGCAAAACTCAGTCAGAGAGAGAGAGAGAGAGAGAGAGAGAGAGAGAGAGAGAGAGAGAGAGAGAGAGAGAGAGAGAGAGAGAGAGACAGAGACAGAGAGAGAGAGAGAGAGAGAGAGAGAGAGAGAGAGAGAGAGAGAATCAAACATGCATCAATATTATGAAGAGAAGATTAAAAAAAAAAGTAAAAAAAAAAATGGATGATGGAAAGATGGATGGATGCATGTTTGAACAGTTAGGTGGACAAATTGTTACATAATGACTGGAATGTGGACGAAAGGATGAATAGAGGAAGGTAAGGATAGACTGATGGTGATATGGATGGACAGACTGATTCATTAAGCTAACCCAAAGATTGAATGATGTATCGATTGATTGATTGACCAAAGGGGGATCGATTGTTTGATCGATTGATTGACTGAAATGTTGTTATGACAATAAATAGGTAGGTAAGTGACAGTTTGCTTGGTTATATTAATAAATTGATCAACGAAAATACACGGGAATTCAAACGGTACATATCAGCCATCTAAATATGACGCGAATCTTGTGTCTTCGTATAATCTATTGTGTGCACATCATTAAAAAAGTACCCCAGATCCACTTCCAGCTGTAGATTTTCATAATCATTTCATTCCATGGCAAAATTACATTCGACGCATATACGACTTCCATGTTTGAAAAAGTCTGATTGTAGATGACATCTTTAGAAGAAAAAGAAACACCCGAAGGTGCTGGGGAGGACCCAGAGAGGCATTGTCATCACCTGCCTTTAGAACAGTCCTGTACCACCCTTGGAGGCCTGCGCTGTGTTGACGATGGGTACAGGCACACGCAGGACACTCCATTAAGATATCAAAAGACATAACTGCTCCTGAACAGAGGTAAATCAGACTACAGGATGCAACTCATGACAGCATTAAAGTAGCATCCCATGGGTATACCAGCCCGTATTCATGACTGTAGAGCCCACCAGCAAAAAACACCACCCTCCAGCTGTCGAGCACACACCCGAAGACCCAACCACCCCTGCCTACGGACATATGAAGGCAGTGCCACTCCAGACACAACCAAGCTTTCCGCGCCATACTGTGTTTATGTGCCCTCAAGAGAGAGTGTTACTCTCTCAAGTGTTACTTCTGTCACATCTTTAATATCTAAGCTAAAAAAAAAAAATGCAGGCATTCAAGAGGCACTAACAATTGTATTGTCTCAAATGGGAAATATGAAATTTCAAGGTCAAAACCTTGAATACTTACTATCCATCAATTCTGATGAGCAAAAACTAAATTTAAAAAAATATTACTTCTCCAATGGCCACCAGTTCAATGAATCTGTACTCTCAGCTTCCCAGTATTTCAGTCTAGCTTCATTTCAATGGCCTTCAGTTATCCAGTTTTAATTTTCCGATGTCTCCATAGTTATCTATCTTGATTTTCAATAAGCCTTAATTCTCTGATAGCCATCAGTTTAGTAAGTCTTGATTTTAAGAAACCTTAACTCTCCCTTAAACCACCATTTAGTCTGACCTGATTTTGATGACGCTTAATTCTACAATAGCCACGTTTTCAGTCTGGCCTCAGGTAAGTTATTTTTGTGCGTTTAATTAAGACAAAGTTTATCACTTACATGAAGAGTTTGGTGGTCGACCTCAGGGCACGATGCTTCTGCGTACCTGTCACACATCACATCATCGCACTTGAGTGTTACTTCTGTTACATCTGTACACTCTATGCATCGCTTCAATGACATCACATCAATACATTGTAATCTTTACCTGCATCATATCACTCCATCAAAATTTATACATTACCTCATCACATCATATAATTGTACTCTGTGCCTAATCTCTATCAGATTACATCGTTACACGCTATGTGGCATATCTCTCTCTCAAACAGTACATTGAAAAAGTTAACAAGAAAGCCTACAGTAATACTACCGCCATGTTTCAATAATCTCCGATGACTCCATCTGGACCAGCAAACTTTCTTTTCTTAAGTCTTTTCGTTGTGACTAGAACCTCCTCTTGTGAGACTGGACAATCAGGATTTAAAGCGTATCAGAGTTATATTCAGAAAAAGAAACTATGATTGCTGGCATTTCAGTGAAGTTTTCGTCGGTACTGCGTTTTTTAAGTTCATTAGAGCTGAAATACCAATCATCAATAGAAATGTACTATATGCGTTTGAATGTTTCATTGATATTTTACGCATCTGCTTCCAAAATTCTAACAAGATTATGCAATAAAATGTTATTGTTTTCTTTGTTCTTTCTCGAATCAATTATTTGTATTCTCTTCCACCTTCAGAATACATTTGACTATCTTCTTTATCTAATGTTCCTCTTTACGTCCGTAAAAAGCCTCCTTGCTTTAATTGAACTTGTTCATTCGTGGTCAAACCAGCCATCGTTTTAATTCTTCTCATTCATTCTAAGATGTCATTTCATGCATTCCACTTGTTTCATAATACATGCATTAAAGGTATCCAGAGCCGCCTTAACCATCTTCATCAATGAAAACAGCAGCACTTCACATCACTGACAATGTATCAGTACAATTCATTTGCTCATGGAACAAATGAGCATGTTTATCTTGCCACTGGAGTTTTTAAATGAACCTGCCTTTTATTTATGTGTTCCCTAATTTGATTGTTTTGAACGTATTTGATTTTGATCTAAACTCAGAGGAAAGTGATCCGACTCAATCCGATCACTCACATGGCGGGTACAAAAAAATATTACATCAAATAAGTCGGAGGATACTATAAAATGATAAACTCACACTGTCACCGATTTCTGATATGACACGGAAACAGCCCGGAAAGACATACGCAAGGCTGTGAGAATTTGGCAAAGAGAAAGAAGAAAGCCATGCCCTGATCTAGCTATTAAAACATACATGAATCACAAGAATGAACAATTCAAAAGAGTAGCTGAAGAAGCAAAAGAAAACCAAGTGGCAACAACTTTGTCTGTCACTTAATCATGACACACACAGTTCTGGCACTTTTATAGTTGCATGGAAGGAAAACACAAAACAAACGCGACCCAGGTATTTTAGACGCTGATGGGATCACAAAACTCAGGACAAATTTGGAGAAAGGGTCGGGTCTGCTAAAACGTTCATGGTACAGTGTGATCAAAGACATTTGGAGGAAAAGAAGAAATATTTGACCAAGTTAAACCAACATCAAAGACATTTGGAGGAAAAGAAGAAATATTTGACCAAGGCCAACATCTAGCTCAGACTGGCATTGTTGATGAAATCACAGCATCTGAACTGGACGACGCAATAGCTAGATGCACTAGGATAGTGCTCCAGGTCCAGACAAAGTACGGTATGCAGATATCAAACAGCTCGCAGAAGAAGAGCGAGCCCTACTCTTCAGTCTCTGGCAGGAGAGTTTCAATAAAGGCTACGTCCCAAGAGAGACTGGACACAGGGCTACTGAGAGCTTAACCAAACACAAAGAAAGATCATCATCGGCTAAATGGCTACCACATACTCACTATCAAAATATAGCAGGAAGGCTCATGGAACGAATCATAGCAAGAAAACTCGGAAGATATCTGGAAAGTCGACAAATCCTCCCATCAAATTAAGGACGCTACAGAACAGGCAAATGTGCATGGGAAAATGCGGCCGCTTTTGCCTGGTGAAGTATACGGAGGATTCCAAAGAAAGGAAGGAGAAACACTAGCTGTTGCAATAGATCTGGAAGATGCATACAACAAAGTCCAGTTCTCGCTTCTCATGGAACTACTCCTTGGGACTATGGAGTCAACTAGATACTTACAAGATAGATAGCAGCGGGCACTTCAGGAGCTAACCGTCATCCTACGATTTGGAGATTGGACGTCTGAGCCTCATAAAATTTCTATGGGATTACCTCAAGGTTTTCCTCTCCCCTGTTTTGTACAATGTTTACACTAAAGCCTTGCAGACCTCAACGAAAATGGAACTTCTCGAGTGTTGACACAAGCAGATGACGGTTAATATACGAAACTGATTCACGGCGCAACACCACTGTCTCTCGAGACAGACGGATGGCATCACATTCTTACACTCTGTGCATTGCTTCTCTCACATCACATCTTTACACTCTGTGCATTACTTCTATCACATCACATCTTACACTGTGTGCATTACTTCTATCACATCATATCACTACACTCTGTGCATTACTTCTGTCACATCTTTACACTCTATGCACTGCTTCTATCACATCACATCCTTGCACTCTGTGCATTACTTCTATCATATCAGATCTTTACACTCTGTCCATTACTTGTATCACATCACATCACTACACTCTGTGCATTACTTCTGTCACATCACTACACTCTGTGCATTGCTTCTATCACACACATCCTTACACTCTGTGCATTATTTTTATTTATTTTTTTTTTTTGCTGTCCCAACTTCTGCGCCACCTCAAAGGCAGTGCACCCACGCCGCTCATTCCGACACCCCGTCACACAGCCACAGCCCGGCTGATCCACGCCGCAGCCGGGCACTGGCAATCCACAGGGAGCAGTCAATGTCATCCCTCCGGAGGCGCCACCACGTCCGTCCACGACAGCCCCATGGACTCGCCGATACCGGTGACCCCGACGGAACCAAACCAAGGCCACAGACGTGGAGAGGACATCGAAATTGAGGTCACCATGAGAGCAGGGCATGAAGGGCACAGAATTTGAGACATTTTTTTTTTTTAATGCTGATCGATGAGAATGAGGATGATTAAGATGATGCTACGGATTTCCATTTCGGTCTGAGACTACATGACAGGGCTGTACTCTACGCTTCCTTTCATAATATATCCCGGCGTCAACCAGGCCCGAGAGATACAGGCACCTGCAGTGTTGGTCAGGAAATTGAGCAACACTCTCAGAAAAACGCATCTTAAGTGGATGAAACTCGACTGTGTGGTCCCCGTCTTCCAACTGAGTCCGCAGCAAACTCAACTCGGGGTAGGAGCACATCACACTCACTACACTCTGTGGATTACTTCTACCGCATCACATCACTACACTCTGTGCATTACTTCCGTCACATCACATCACTACACTCTTGCATACTTCTGTCACATCATATCACTACACTCTGTGCATTACTTCTACCGCATCACAATCACTACACTCTGTGCATTACTTCTGTCACATCACATCACTACACTCTGTGCATTACTTCTCTGACATCACATCGCATCAATACACTCTGTGCATTACTTCTAACACAACACATCACTACACTCTGGTGCATTATTTCTACCACATCACATCACTACACTTTGTGCATTACCTCTATCGCATCACTACACTCTGGTGCATTACTTCTAACACATCACATCACTACACACTGTGCATTACTTCTCTGACATCACACCACATCACTACACTCTGTGCATTACTTCTAACACATCACATCACAATCACATCACTACACTCTGTGCATTACCTCTAACACATCACATCACTACACTCTGTGCATTACATCTCTGACATCACATCACATCACTACACTCTGTGCATTACTTCCGTCATATCACATCACTACACTTTGTGCATTACCTCTATCAAATCACTACACTCTGTGCATTACTTTTCGTCACCATCACATCTCTACACTCTGTGCATTACGTCTGTCACATCACATCACTACACTCTGTGCATTACTTCTGTGACATCACATCCATCACTACACTCTGTACATTACTTCTGTGACATTCACATCACATTACTACACTCTGTGCATTACTTCGATCACACACATCACATCACTACACTGTGTGCATACTTCTGTCACATCACATCACTACACACTGTGCATTACTTATCATCACATCACATCACACACTCTGTGCAATTGCTTCATGTCATCACACACATCACTACACTCTGTACATTACCTCTCTGACATCACATCAGATCATCAATACTCTGTGCATTACCTGTCTGACTGCATTAGATCACATCACTACACTCTGTGCATTACTTCTCTCACATCATTACACTCTGTGCATTGCTTCTATCACATCAATCACAACACTCTGTGCATACTCTATCACATCACTACACTCATTATTCTATTACTTCACATCACATCACTACACTCTGTGCATTACTTCTATCACATCACTACACTCTGTGCATTATTCTATCACATCACATCCTTACACTCTGTGCATTACTTCTATCACATCACATCACCTACACTCTGTGCATTACTTCTATCACATCACTACACTCTGTGCATTACTTCTACCACATACATCACTACACTCTGTGCATTTACTTCTATCACATCAGATCCTGCACTCTGTGCATTACATCTACACTCTGTGCATCACTTTCTACTCACATCCACTCTGTGCATTACTTCTATCACATCACATCCTTACAC
This sequence comes from Conus betulinus, assembly GCA_016801955.1. NCBI lineage: Eukaryota > Metazoa > Mollusca > Gastropoda > Neogastropoda > Conidae > Conus > Conus betulinus. The sequence continues at coordinate 11,353 of JADBJO010026688.1, read as the reverse complement.
TCTGTGCATTACTTCTATCACATCACATCACTACACTCTGTGCATTACTTCTATCACATCACATCACACTCTGTGCATTACTTCTATCACATCACTACACTCTGTGCATTACTTCTATCACATCACCTACACTCTGTGCATTACGATCTATCACATCACTACACTCTGTGCATTACTTCTATAGGATCACATCCTTACACTCTGTGCATTACTTCTATTACACATCACATCCTTACACTCTGTGCATTACTTCTATTACATCACATCACTACACTCTGTGCATTACTTCTATCATCATCACACCTTACACACTGTGCATTACTTCTATTCACATCACTACACTTGTGCATTACTTCTATCGCATCACATTACTACACTCTGTGCATTACTTCTATCACATCACATCAACTACACTCTGTGCATTACTTCTATCACATCACTACACTCTGTGCATTGCTTCTAATCACATCACCACATTCTGTGCATTACTTCTATCACATCACTACACTCTGTGCATTACTTCTATCGCATCACATCACTACACTCTGTGCATTACTTCTATCGCATCACATCCTTACACTCTGTGCATTACTTCTCTGACATGACTACACACTCTGTGCATTACCTCCTTCATTTCTCACAATTAGCCCTATGTACTGACAGCCATGACAATCACATTATCACACTGTATGCCTTATCCCTATGACATATTATTGCACTCTATGGCTTATCCTTATGACATCTATTATTGCACTCTATGCCCTTATCCCTGTGACATCTACATTATTGCACTCTATCCATTATCGCCCGTGACATTCCTGATTATTGCACTCTATGCATTATCGCTGTGACATCTCATTTATTGCACTCTCTGCATTATCGCTGTGACATGACATCATCACACTCTATGCATTACAGCTATGACAGAACATGATAAACCACTCTATGCATTACTGCTGTTATGTTACTCATTACAGTCTATGTATTACCGGTATGACATCACATCAATACACTCTGATCTTGACACACGTTACTTCTGTCACACCACATCATTGCACTCTGAATATAGTCATATGCCACATATCAGTGAACACAATGCATTAACCCATGCCATATAGCTTTCACAGTACTCTAATGCATTACTCCTGCCATACCATACCTCTGCGCCCTGTTAAATGGTTTTGTCACACCATAGCACGGCAATCTGTATATTTACTTATGCCACATGAGAACATGCTATGTATGTCATTACTGATGTCACCTCTAAGTACTGAACTTCTATGCATTGTTTCCATCAGATCAATATCATTACGCTCAATGCATTACTGTCAGTCACATCACATTCTCGTAGGCTTTGCATACTTCTGTCACAATGCATCAGCAAACCTTTGATATTGCTTCTGTCACAATATTGAATTCTATTGCGTTGCTTCCTTCACATTGATTTATAAATTTCTCGCATTGCTTCTGTCTCATACATGGTGAACTCTTTTCACACTTGTTGTCTCATCACGTTAAGGTAGTCTGCGCATTATTTCTGTCCAGTCACATAGTTAACCTTTGTTTGTTTGTTTTTACTTTTTCTCTTACAGCACAGAACTCTGGCGCTATTGCTATGACAGACCAATTCTCATAGAAAGAATGCGAATGCGAACATTATTCAGATAAAGGCCCATAGCCCCATACTGAAGGGGTGGTACCCGCAATATGCATATATCAATTACTGTCAAAAGAAATGACAAAAGAAAGCAAGTACATATGCATCATACAATGTATTAGGAATACACGGTACGTAACCTTTTTTGTGCTTCGTAAATCTACATAGCAAGGTTAAAGAGAATGTCTTCATTTCTTGACGCCAGGAGTAAATAACTCTGAAAATACAAGGGTCAGAATAATACTTTGGCTTTATGAATTTTATCCTAAAATTAATGAAAAGCAGGACAGGAAAAAAGGAAATGGATTTCATCTTCCTTGGCCAGGTTCTTTAACATGTCGTTCTCAGAGAGAGAGAGAGAGAGAGAGAGAGGGAGAGAGAGAGAGAGAGAGAGAGAGAGAGAGAGAGAGAGAGATCATAATCAGCTCACCTCTGGAGCCATCAGCTGTGATGAGTTGACAAGGCCGTCAGGAACAACACGGCGACGAGCACCACACACGTCAGTTTCATTCTGATGATGGTTTTGGTGATGCTGAAAATTCCACTGAATAATTGTTACCGTTGTTTTGTATTTCAAAAAGCCAGTGACATGTTTTTATTGTATGTTGTAGCGCTAGGACAGCCAAAGCTGTGTTTGCTTCAAGTCGCACTGTTAAAATCTGTTACAAGCTAACAAAAGGTTTTTATTTTCATATTGAAATGTTAGCAACCAACAACATGTTGCCACCGAATCTTGTTGTCTTACACACGTTGTGACGGGTTTTCACTGCGCGTTGTTACGTTAAACAGCTAACGACATTTTTACAGTGTTTAGTATTCAACGGCATATCGTGTGTTTTCATAGCAAAACAGCTAGTGATGTGTTTCATTGCGCGTTGCTGTGTTAAACAGCTAACGACAATTTTACCGTGTTTTGTATTCAACGGCATATTGTGTATTTTCACAGCAAAAGAGCTAATGATGTGTTTTTCATTCCACGTTGTTATTTAACAGCTAACGACAGTTTTACCGTCTTTTGTGTTCAACGGCATATCATGTGCTTTCACACAGCAAAACAGTTTATGACGTGTTCCATTGTGTATTTCTACATTAAAAAGCCAACGGCAGGTTTTCAGTGTTTACTATTTAATGGAACAGCGAAGCAGAATGATGTGTTTCATTGTACATTGTAATGTTCTTCAAACAATCCGAGATTCCATTTCATACAGTTGCATAAAACAACAAATGATGCTTCAGCGAACGTTGCAGCATCAAACACTCAATGACATGTTCTGTTGTATGTTGTAATGTTCACTACTGTATGCTCATGTTCTTTCTTGATGCCTGTGCACGAACAATATACCTTGTTAACTTTTACTATCAATCTTTGTTTAATTTTCCGACGAAGTATAGAGTCCAACTGCCAGGACAAAGACATGCATTTCCATGTTTCACGATAGAACATTGTGTACGTCATGTCAAAAGGAAAAAAGGCAGTACATACGTGTGTTTCTGACTTTGGAGTCAAAACATCAACACTGAAAACGTTTACAGCAGAGCTGCAATGTCCGTGGGATTTATCGTCGACAGGTTTTCTGGAGAATAACAGCAGTCCTGTTTCGGTGAATTACTTGAAAACTCCCATCAACTGTCACCTCTGTTTCACGAGTCTTTTCTCGGACTGAATTCAACAAGTGATGAAGACAACAGCAGAAATATGGCAAAACATGTCCAAAAAAGTCCTGTAAGCAAGCATGAGACACACGATTTGTAAACACTGGTTGCCGCGGCACAAAACAGTTCTACAAAAAACTGCGAAGCACCTTGCATGTATTCAAAAGACATCGCACAGTTTCAGTTTCAGTTTCATCAAGGAGGCGTCACTGCGTGCGGACTAGTCCATATACGCTACACCCCATCCGCTAAGTTTCGAGACCACGCTTCACATGATTTGAAACTGATGGATAAATGAATTAACAACAAAGATGAGAGAATGCAAGAAGAGGGTCTCGTGGCTAAGACTCAGCGGATGTCCGACCTACGCACTAGCCCAACGCGCTGGTCAGACCTGAATACCTACCTACCATCCTTTTGTGTGTGTGTTTTGTACTGTGTGTATGGTGTGTGGGCATGGGCCCATATTATGTGTGTGTGTTGTGTGTGTGTGTGTGTGTGTGTGTGTGTGGTGTGTGTGTGTGTGTGTGTAATTTGTGGGCTTGTGTGAGGACACGTATCTGCATAATAGCTATATGTGTACATATCTGTGTACATATCTGTATACAAATCTCACCTATTATGAAGATGGGTATATTTTTGTTTACCCAGATGATGCAACAAATCGTTTTGCTTTGATTGCGCATATTTTTGTTTCATTTCTTTGGAAGTTGCCATTGTTTTGGATTTCATTTTGGTTATTTACTAATACAATAGCAATGCATGGTTCCCTGTTTTAGCTGCCATTGTAGTTCTGGCTGGTAGTTGTTGGTGTCAGGTGGTAATATTTTTTTAAATGGCAAAAGCTGGCATGCAAAAAACGATTACTTCAGGCCTGAAGTATAAGGTTGATACAGATCAATACTTACAGTACTGGCGGAAAAGAGCAATACAAATACCATTCATACAACACATTTGAGAAAATAAATAAATAACAAATGATTCAGATTTATAGCCATCTCCCTTGCATCAATTTGCTACCTGTGGCTGTTTTTATCATACAAGTCCGGTTTCGGCTAAATTAATCGTGCTGTCGACAGACAAAATGCATTGTATATCATATACGATCGTCGGGAAATAAATGCTTATTTCGAAACTCTCAATTTTCGGCAAAATGTCTTCGAGAGGGTACTACTTACCCAAAGGAGGCAGTGAAGAAAGATGAAGTCAGGCTCGCCGTGTAAGGATCAGGCAAACGATGTGATACACGTGTCACTGTCGCCTACTCTTACCCCGCCTGTCGTCAGTCCTCTCCCGATGTCCTAGCTCCAACAGCAGCCCTACTAGTCACATGCACAACATAGGAACACATCTGTCTCCAGCACATACCTTAAACAACACACGTAACAAAAACAAACAATGAGTCCATTATAATTCAAAAAAAAAAAAAAAAAAAAAAAAAAAGAAGAAGAAGAAGAAGAAAAAGAAAGAAAAACCGCTCAATGCAGGCCTTTAGCATTTGAAACATAATAATACGCACAGTCGGAAAGGCTTGAAGCCATGTTTTCTGACTATGAAACTCATTCAAAAAAACAAACAAAAAAAAAAAAAAAACAAAAAAAAAAAAAAAACTAACACTATGCACAGACGCGTTGTTGATTAATTCTGAACACTTACTCAGACTCTCAAGCCTTCAGCAATCTCTCACGTTCGATGTTTTTCGGTTAAATGGGGATGGGTAAAACAAAACAAAACAAAATCAAAATAAAAACCCGTTTCTTTGTTCGGGATGCTAGCAACATTCTCAGCCATCGAACGTAACCTTTAGTCATGGATGCGTGTGTATGTGTGTAATGCAGTGTATCTGCTTACATTCCTATAGTGCTTTAGCTTGCAGCGACTGTAAACTTCTTCTTTTGTCACAATTTCAACAATATCCTAAAGTTTTGCGCCAGATGCATCATATTATGGTTTGAGAATTATTGCCTTGATCTTAAGCTGCTTTGTCGCACTTTACAACTCGATCCTTTAACTGTCTTTTGGATTTTAAACGAAAGAGTAACGTGTTACGAAACAAGGCTAAGATATATCTCTTTTTATGTTTGAACTCATATAATAATTATAACAATGTGGACTATTTCTAAAGCGCCCATCCAGATAGCGTTGGTTCCAGGGCACTGTATAAGTTTTAATAAATCAATATGTAAAACAACACACACACACACACACACACACACACACACACACACACACACACACACACACGCACACACACACGCATGTTGTTGTCCGTCGAGACGACGAAGACCATCTAGTCATCCTGGGATCGGGGGTGAGTGCGTAGATGGCTGGTCAGGCCGATCAGCGCCCGGAAAGATCTGTCTGTCACACACGCATACACACATACTGGCACACTGTGTCTCAGACACAGACATGTACATTGCATAACACAGTGAATAGCTCATTCGTCGACGAGCAAGTGACGCATGTTGCAAGTAAGCAGGTACAGTACCGTGGCCCAAGTACAAACCCATTCAATTTTGTCGTGGATTTCAGATGCAAATCCGCATTACACTGCGGATCCGTGATCTGTACACATTATTGATGAGACTATTGCAAATTCTTCACTGAACATAAACACTCTGCACCTAGTTTTTCTTTCTTTCTTTCTGCGTACGCAGGCTGATCAGCATTTTAAAAAAAAGCCTCACATTCTGTGGCCTTTCATGCCCTGTTCTCATGGTGACCTCAGTTTCGATGTGTCTCCACGTCTGTGGCCTTTGGTTTGGTTCCGTCGGGGTTACCGGTATCGGCGAGTCCCAAGGGGACTGTCGTTGGACGACAGAAGAAGAAGGCAGAAGTACTGAATGTGCACTTTCATTCTGCGTTCAGCAGCAAACTACCCTGCACACCAGAGGAATCTTAGACCTGGACTGGCATGAGCCCAGAGTCTGAAGGACCCACATGTGACCACATCCACAGCGGGAGTCAGAAAGCCGCTAAAAAGCCTAAACCCGAGCAAACCCCCTGACCAGACGGATCACCCCCCTCGCGTCCTAAAGAAATTGGTGATGAAATTGCCCCGGCATTGACGCTTCTCCCTTTCAGTCCCTCCATAAACACAGGCATTGTACCAAAGGACTGGAAAGGGCAAACCTCTCTCCTGTGTTCAAGAAGGGTGAAAGATGTATGCCTGAAAACTATTGTCCCATCTCCCTCACGAGTGTTCCATGCAAAATCCCTAGAGTACATTGTGGTGAGCACAATCATGGGATTTTGCAGAGGCAAACAACATCCTGCGAGAGGACAGCACGGTTTCTGGCGAGGTAGATCCTGTAAAAGTCAACTGCTGGTGCTTGTGGATGAGCTATCCTACAATATGGAGAAGGGAAAACAGTTTAGACATCTTAGTGATGGATTGTCTCGAAAGCCTTTGACAAGGTCTGTCACTCCCTTCTAATCCACAAGCTCCAAAATTACGGTATCACTGGCCAGGTCCACGAATAGATAAGAACTTCCTGGCAAACTGACAAAAGCCTATGGTCCTTGATGGAGCTTCCTCAAAGGCCATCCCAGTAGAGTCAGGAGTCCCCTAGGGATCAGTCCTGGGCCAAGCCCTTTTTTCTCCTCTACATCACAACCTCCCCCTGAACAACTCCTCAACAACGTGGCTTTTTGCAGACGACAGTCTCTGCCACAGAACCGTAACTTCCGCCCCCAGACCAAAGGAAGCTACAACAGGAGCTGGACCACATGACAGACTGGGAAACAAAATGGAAGATGTCTTTCCACCCGGACAAGTGTCAGGCCCTCCATTTCTCCAGAAGAGAAACACACTAACTGGCACGTAACATCTCCATGGCCAAACCCTCAAAAAGAGTAGAAGAGACAAAGTACCTGGGGGTCACTATCTCCCAAACCTCATTTGGGACACCCACATTTCCAACCAACAAACAAGGCAAATAAGACCTTAGGGTTCTCTCAGGCGAAACTTGAGGGTGGGTTCTATCAACCTCAAGGAAACAGCCTACAAAGCCCTAGTTTCGCCCCACTCTGAGGTATGCCTCACCTGCCTGGTACCCTCACACTGACAAAAGCATCGACAGCCTAGAAAAAGTCCTAATGCGGTGCAGCTCGATGGCTTGTGAACTGCCACCGTCACACCTCAAGACTTGATCCATGCTGACACATCTACAGTGGTCCACCCTAGCAGACAGAAGAAGAGAAGCAAGGCTGACCACCTTCTTCAAATATCATCGAGAAGACGTCAACATCAAACATCCCGTTCAGACCCACACCTAACACCCCCCAGCACGGTCTACAAGACAGTGTACACAGGGAGACGCATCTCCTCCCTGCCTGCAGAACAACCTGCAGAAAGTATTCCTTCTTCCCGAGGACTGTCAAGGATTGGAACAGCCTGCCTCCAAAGGTTATCTCCTCAACCTCAGTGGAGTGCTTCAAGTCAGAATCCAACCAGCCAGCGCCCCCCCCCCCCGTCCTCCCCTCCCCCCTCCAACTCCCCACCCCTCCTCTACCACCACCATCCCACTCTACAAGTCCCCCTACCATCAGCTTTCATGCCAACAACCCAAATTTTGGACCCCCCAGTTTTGTACACATCAATGATGATGGTGGATGTTCATAGGAAGAAGGAAGAATGTAGCCTGACCCTGTAAAAAAGGAGGAGGATGTGAGTGCAGTGGGGGAACGTATTCATTTTCCGGAGTAGTTTTCATACTTTTCTACCCAAACTAAATGTATAAGAATAATTGTTGCTTCATTCGGTGTGTGTATGTATGTGTGTGTGGTGTGTGTTGGGGGGGGGGGGGGGGGGAGGGTTGGGGAGGGGCGCACGTGCGAACGTGAGAGCGTGCGTGCGTGCTGCTGCGTGCGTGCGTGTGTGTGTGGGTGTGTGGTGTTTGTGTGTGTGGTGTGTGTGTGTGTGTGTGTCTGGTGTGTGCGTAGTTGTGTGTGTGTGGGTTGTGTGTGTGTTGTGTTGTGTGTGTGTGCGTGCGTGCGTGCGTGCAGGTGTGTGTGTGGTGTGTGTGTGGTTTGTGGTGTGTTGTGGGTGTGTTTGTAGGTGTTTGTGTGTGTCTGTGTGTCTTTGGTGGAACATGTGCCCCCAAATTACACAGCACAGCCATACACACGCACACACACCACACGCGGGCGCCCGCGCGCGAGCGCACCACCACACCCAACAAAACACACAACACACACACCACACAAAGCACGCACGCAACGCGGGTAGTGCGCACACACCACAACAACCACACAACACACATGCACCACACACAGAGAGAAGGAGCGAGAGAGAGACGAGGAGCGAGAGCGAGGAGAAGTAAAATGTCCACTTCGCAACATGAGTAAAGAAAGCTATGAATAAGTGAAGAATCAAGGTTTTAGCACAAAACCAAACAAAATCAAACACAAAAACAAGGAAGCCAGTTCACCACCAAACACAACAACACACAACCACACACACCACACCCCACGCACGCACGCACGCACTGCCGCACGCACGCACGACGCCACACACAAACACCAAACACACAACACTCACAAAACCCAACACACACCACACAACACACCATCAAAAGATACCACACACGCTCGCGCGCGCGAACATGACACAACACGAAGACACTAAAAACGTAATGGACCGACCTCAATCTTGTAGCACAAAAACAGAGCAGCAAGTGTGGTGGTGTGACGTGAAAAAATATCCTTTTTCCACTCTCCACAGTCTGTGGCACAACGACTTAAGCTACGGACCAAGCACGGCAACTGAAGTAGCAAACAACAGAGAAAAGCTATCGCTGTTGACAGAAAGTCACATTGTTCATCTGTTAAATATACTTTCAGGTAAGCTCCCCCCCCACATACTCTATCTCTACTCCTTCTCTCTCTCTCTCTCTCTATCCTCTCTCTCTATCTTATTCTCTTCATGTGTTCATCTGTTTCTTGTAAGATCTGGGTATAGGTCCTACTCCATCTCGGCCCACGTTTTGTACCTGTTCGATCTTTGTTGTCTGCTGTCGTCTGTCTGTTTCTCTCTCTCTGTCTCTCTCTCTCTCTTCTCTCTTCTCTTCGCTCTATCTCTCCTGATTTCCATCTTCTCTCTGTACGGAATTCTAGGCTCTGTGTCTCTGTCTGTCTGGTCTGTCTGTTCTGCTGTCTCTGTCTGCATCTCTGTCTTTCTGGCTATCGATTCTCGATCTCTCTCTCTCTTCACACAACACACAACACACACACAACACCCACCACACACAACACACACACTACAAAACGGCTGGCTACTGATGTGGTGACGAGGCACAACACAATTATATCGTCGACGGTTCGGCAGTTTGAAAGTGGCACAACAGGAAACTTAAGTGGAAAATGGCAGTACTACAACGCCGTATTAGTACAACTGGACCGCTGACACTGTGACCTGACACAACACAAAAGCAGAGACACTACATCAGGGCTACATCTGCTGAACTGAAGGAACATTGGCACGGCCGGTCAAGCTTTGTGCTAAGACCCTGTTACTCTAGTAAAGTTTGATATAGGTGCGCTGACCAAAAACTTGTGGAATTTGATTCAGTAGGTGTTGTGAGATTTGATTCTTATTTGCAATGCTTAAGAGCTAAGCCATACACGGGAGGAGTCTGAGGGGGGGAAGTTCTGACTGAAAAGGGTCTCATCGTTACATGACGGATTCATGTTTACGAGGCAAACACTGTGCGTTAAAAAAGAAACCATAGACTGTAAACTAAAGAACAAAAGATTGGGGGTTAGTTGTCATGTATGTAGCCTAGTACTCATTTCCCATTATCGTAGACCCGAACACCAGGATGGGCACGATTTGAGTCCGAACAGTGCTAAACGAGTTGGGAAAAATTAGATGATTTACAGCTCTTTGGCTGTGGGATTTCAATCCCCGTTACTGGAACAAAATACTGTATAGTAGATGCGGCCTATTCAACCAAAGGTGAAGAGACTTTGAAGGGACATCTGAAGATTTAATGTCTAATGTTTTGGCAGAAAAGGTGATAGATGTCGTCAAGTGCTTATTGCTCTATTCTAATGGATGTAATTTTCACTCAGAAGGGAATTGTAACGTTTTTTTTTTGAAGATATGTTTTATTCCCTTCTCTTCCCCCTACTCCACAGTCCTTCACTCTCTTTTCCGTACGCAGCATCCGGCAGGGATTTAACAAGCAAGTTGACATGAACCATGTCCAGTACATGTATAATATATAAATGTGCAGTTCAATGAAACAATCATGACAGTCGTTACAACTTGGTAGTTTATCTTTATGCATTACGCAGAGGACCGAGTGAGTGAAAAACCAAAAAAGGTATTACAAGGAGGTTATTTGTCATTTCAGTTACAAGAACGAATAAGCAGCCGAAACACAGACTTCTATGGACACTACCGGAATACCCGGGTACTATGAGTTTCGAGAGAGTACCATGCGCACATAACACACACCTACATAGCACACCCTAGTTCAAGACAGAATCATATAGAGCATACTATACTAATATAATATATATAATGTATATATATCTAATCCACTACACACTTAAAACATACATTACATACACATACCGATACACCATATACGAACATTATCCACACTATGTACATACATACATAGACACAAGCATTGAGAGACAAATTACACCAACCAGTAAAATACACTAATAATAACACAATACACCCTACAACAGGAGGCGCAAGGACCACAAAACACACACACACACACACACACACCACCACACACACACACACACCACCAAACACACTGCCGCACAGGTGTAGGTAAGGAGAAGAGTTATGAGTTGCATCATAGTCGCTACAGCATACATCACTGATATCTTATCAGCTGTATCAGTTAAAGCGGGACTCTAGACAGAGTGTGTTTTTATTCCAGAAGTTAGGCGGCGAGAAAACAAGTTACCAGCATGTAGACCTCTTCGTAAGCTCAAGGTAGGTTTCTACAACTTCTCTTTCGCTTTTTATGCTTTCACGGAATGCACAAACAAAGCGTGTGTGATACTGATATG
>JADBJO010026687.1:0-22222 GCA_016801955.1 Conus betulinus | reverse complement strand
TCATTTAGAAACAATGCAGCATGTGGTCAGATGCATGGTTTTAATATCCATGTTTATGTGCCTCATTTCTCTGTACATTCTGAACTTTCCAGCACACCATACATGTTCATCATAGCAGCATGCATGCCCACAGTTTTTGTTTTTTTTTTTTTAGGTTTTCCTGAATATCTTGAAAGGCTATTTTGTTTCTTTTTAACAGTGTTGTTTTTAGATTTACTTCCTTGTATTTCACTAATTCCCCATTTTTTATTGAAGGTCAAAACTTTATTATTTCAGAAAGTGGACCAGCACTGACAGTTCGCACACATCCTATTGATGTGCATGTACGTGCACGCGTGTGCTTATGTACACACGTGTGTCTGTGTGTGTGAATATATGTGTGTGTGTGTGTGTGTGTGTCTGTGTGCACATGCGTGCGTGCGTGTGTGATTGCCGCGTGCGTGTGTGGGTATGTGTGTGTGTGCGCATGCATGCACACGCATGTGTATGTGTCATTTTTCATGTATATTACATTGATATTGCTTAATGGCATTAAATTTTTGTCCGTTTTAATTTTCAGTGCCCACCCTGCCTCCTATTACTTTGCCTCCTAAAAAGGAAGGTAAGACCTCCAACTGCTTGCTCTTCTTGATTCTGTCTCGTTCTGAAAAATATGACTGAGATCTGGAGTCTGTGTGTTTGTGGAACAGTTGAAAGACAAATCATCGCTTCTCCCTTTCCCCTTTGAAACAAAGTCAGGTGACTTCAATTAAGTGTGTTGCATGTTATTTTACATTGTATCCAGAATTGTTCAATAAATGTTCATAAATCTATAACACTGCTCCCATCAAATTGCCCACCATCAGGTCCAGTGGTTGAGGAATGATTTGCTGTGATACACCTAGTGCACATTCACCAAAGTGTTCTAGGGTATGAAAGCACATAGTTGGTAGAGTGATTGACAGAAATAGTACTTTGTTTAATAACACACACATCAAATGTATATTTTAGAAAGGATTCCATATGACCATCAATCACATTCTATTTACAGAAACAAATGGGTAGTTTGTGGTATATCCTGTTATATTTTCAGCTGATTTCTTGGACAGTACATCCTTTTCAAGGCAACAATCATACAAAAAATTTGAATTAGACATAACATTTCCGTACCATTCTGGTGTTCAGTTATGCACGTGTGATTTTTTTTTATAACTGTTCCAAGTCCAATACTTGAATTTTTTTATTTTTTTATTCTCCTGTAATTCATTCCAGTAAGACTTTTTTTTTTACATGTTACGATAATCTTCTGACATAGCTGAATGGCCCAATTTTTCATGATTGAATATTTGATTGAAACTGGAAGTTTGAAAATTTGAAAGACTTGGCTATTTTCACCACTGCTGATTTCTTTTTTTTTTTTTTTTAATGAAGTAATTCCTGAAAGTGTAATTATGATATTTTACATCCATTTATCTGTGTTTTGTGACATAAAGATTATCACAGTATACATTGTGACTCATTACTAGTCCATAGAAGATAAAACGTTGATGGGAAATGGTGAAATTCCATTGCAAGAAAATAACAGATGCAGTGCTGTCTACATAATCGTACTTCCAGATGGTGTTGAAAATATTTTTGTTATGCAGACAACAGGACTGGATGCCTTCTGGTAGTGAAAGATCAACTGCTGTCTAATCTTCAGCAATTTGAAATACTTTTGAGATGCAGAAGCATTTCAGAACTTTAGAATTTATTTGTTTTATTAAAAACAAGAAATACAATAATGTGTTTAGGGCATGAACATATTGCTTTAGAAAAGAAATTTTTAAAATGGCATGTCACGGACAGTGACGTTTTACTGGAACTGAATGATTAAATAAAACAAACAGCTATGAAAAATGCCAGCTGGTTTATTTCTATGTCAATGCCAAGTCAAAACTCAGAGTATTGTGGATAGTGGTATCAGCTGGAAATCACATGGCTCTTCTTTTGATTTCAACACTGTGTTAAACCAACTCACAGATACCTGGTTAGTGTCTTAAAATCCATATTTTCTTTCATATTACAGGTTGTGCTGGGTCTCAGGTCGATCTAGTCTTCATCCTGGATGCTTCTACAAGCGTGACAGCACCAAACTTTGAATTAATGAAGGATTTTGTCAAGGACTTTCTTGAAATCGCCGACATTGACAGTGGTAATGTGCGTGTGGGTGTTATCATCTACAGCACGGAAGACCATGTCATGTTCCATCTCAACACCCACAACACAAAGGCAGAAGTCTTAAACGCCATTGATGAAATCCCTTATCGTTTTGGCAGTACCAACACAGCGGATGCTCTCAAAACCATGAGAACAGAGGTATACACTGCGGTCAATGGTGACCGTCCTAATGTTGACAACATTGCCATCGTTGTCACTGATGGTGTGTCCAAACATCAACTCACGGCAGACCATCCCAGAAGCAGCAGAAAGAGCACGAGATCAAGACATCCACATTTACGCTATTGGTATTGGACTGACAGACACCACAGAGCTGGACGGCATCGCTAGCAAACCAGTGGAGGAAAATCGATTTGCCGTCCAGGAGTTCAGTGAACTTCGAGGATTGAGGGACAAGGTTTTGTCTGCGTTTTGTCCAGGTATGAACTATCCAGCATAACAGAAACGCCTTGTTCAATTGATGTTTTATCGTTTTTCTGAGTTTTTATTTTACAATTCAGTGACACAATAATCTCTTTTGTTAATTTCTACAGGGTACAAACCACCAGTCAAAATTACAGGTATGTGCCATGCGCGTGTTTTTAGAGTCAATTTCACATTAGATGTTTAAAGCAAAAGGTGTCATTTTGTCAACAATTTACAAGTTTGAAATAAATATTATACTGACTCACAAACATCATTAAACAGAGGTGAGAAAAAATTATTTTCAGTGTTTAACTTTAATCCTGCCTTTTTTTTTGAAGTATTTTCATTTACTAACCACACAATGGTTATTTGCAAACTATTTTTGACAAATTTGTCAACTGATCTGTTGCATTTTCAAGAACAGTTCTAGTCTGCAAAAGATGTTTAGCATTTCTTCAAACAGGAAAATAAAAAAAAATCACAGTGAAAAAGGTCGGGTAAATAATGAAAACTGCCCAAACTTTCTATATTTTCATCTATCAAGTATTGTGGATGATGATCAGCACATGCCTGATTTCTTGACTATATAGAGATTAATGTTTCAATGCCTTCAGTTTGATTGTTTGCCTTATCCTCTTGTTGACCGTATCAACCTAGGCACCATACGATTCTTCCTCTTGACAGTGATGCACTTTCCCACTGAAGAACTTCATGAAAACTGAATGATTCTTGTTGGGTATTTCTCTGATATGATGGAAAGATACACGTAAGTTTCTTCTACAGTGACTGTTTCATTCAGCTGTTCAGTAGGTGGAAACTCTGAGGAGTTGGATGGCAGTAGGTCTTCAGGGAAGAAGTCCCCCTCTGCAAGTGTGTTTTGGCCCTTAACTCCATACACTGTAAGGAGCCAGGATGTTTACAGGTCATAATTCCTGCTGTCTTTTTTTTTTCCACACCACTGCTTGGATTTCAACCCTCACTTCCAGGATGGTCATGCGTCTCAAGGCCAAAGTTGTTATGTGATGAATATTGTGAGCACTTAGCTTGAAGACACCTGCTTTGAGTTGGAAATTTAAAGGTCTGAGGTCAGCAAGAATGTTTGATGCTGACATAATGAGAGAGAACCCAGTCTTCATGTACAGGCTAAAGTGCTTTGATGAGAAATGGAATGGTTTAAAAGTGTTTGCCTTCCACCACCCCTCCCTCCTCCCATTAAAAAAACAAACTTTGACCCTTTACACAAGATAACATTAACATGTGTATAGCATCAACAGATCTTTTCGTAAGAACATGCTTTTCACCCGATTACCCCTCTTCCTTTTCACACTTGCTTGCCTCACATCCTGCACCATCCCCTCCTCTCTTACCGCCAGCTAGGCTGAAGGTAACAAGGTTCTATATTCTCAGCAACATGAGGTCCAAAGAGGCTAATCCTGTGAATCACAGCTTTGGGGATTTCTGATGGAGGCTTCCAAAACAATGAAAAGGGCCGCCAGGAAGTCGTCATTGTTTTTATTTCATAAAAGCTTTCAACAAGTGTGACACAGCCATGTCTCTGAGGAGATGTGCCAGTGAATTGAGAACTTCCTCACAGACCGATTGCAGGCTGTCGTGGTTAGAAATATGAAGTCTGACTCGGCAACGTCCACTCAGGCATCCCATGGGCTTCATTCTTGGTCTGTCCTTTTTCCTGCTGTGCGTCAACGACCTGCCCTCTGGTCTGAATTCCATGGACTGCCTCTTCATTGACAAGGCTGTGTGTCACAACAGCATTAAGAACTCTCAATTATTCAGAACGAGAAGTCGCAAGAAGATGTGGAGAAACTTGAATCCTGGAAACAAAGTGGAATATGACACACACTCTGCACCTGACAATGAACAGAACAACCCTGGAGAAGGCCTACATCCTGCTCGGACGCCAACTCCAGAATGTGGCTGAAGCAAAATACCTTGGCATCAATCGTATCGCCGACCTGAAGTGGTATTCCAATATTAAGAATGTGCTAAGCTTCACAAACAAGACCCAGGTTTTCCTGCGAAGGAATCTAGAAACTGGCGGTGGGAAAACCAAGGAATAAACATACATTGCCCGCATTTGACTTTGCTAGAACACACAAGCCCAGCCCTGGATCTCCTCCACCAGCACCAGCATTGACTCAATGGAAAAGTCTGGAGATGTGCTGCAAGGTGGATATACCACTTACCAGAACTTCCGCCAGACCACAAGATCTGAAGACCTGCTGTGGCAGCTTAAATGGGCTTACTGGACTTTTGGTGCATGGAGGCCAGACTTGCCACCCTGTATAATATCACATTTGGTCCAGAAGACCCATAGCTACTGTAACTCCGTTACCTTTGATGTCTTCACCACTCTCAGTACAGAAAGTCCACCTTCATTCCACATGCAATGCATCAGTGGATTTCTCTCCTTATTGGGGTTGTCACAGCATCTTTGCTGAACAACTTGTTTTAAAGGAAGATTACATGCATCCACTCTTTAAAGCTATCACATACACACATGAACACACACACACACACACACACACACATATCTATTCCCACACCATCCGAAGCCAAGGGAGCTAGGCGCAGCCACTTTCCCAGTTTGAGCTGATTCTATAATAGGAAGTTTGGTTGTAGTCTTATCTCAACTGGTGGGACAAACAGTACACCTTATATGACACCTATCACCTTTTCCTATCCAAGCCCTCCAACTCCACGCCAGCGACCCCCCCCCCCCCCCCCCCCCCCCCCCCCCTCTTCCTCTCTCTCTCTGTGTGTCTCTCTCTCTCAGTATAATTGTTTGAGATATTGGTTACTGCATCCATGCAGTCTGATGCATGGTACAAAGAAAAGTTTAACACCTCTTAATGTTTTATGCATCATTTAGAAACAATGCAGCGCGTGTGGTCAAATGCATGGTTTTAATATATCCATGTTTATGTGCCTCATTTTCTCTGTAAATTCTGAAGTTTCAAGCACGCCATACATGTTCATCATAGCAGGATTCATGCCCACAGGGTTTTTTTTTTTTTTTTTTTTTTTTTAGGTTTTCTTGAATATCGTGAAAGGTTATTTTGTTTCATTTTAATAGTGTTGTTTTTAGATTTACTTCCTTTTATTTCACCAATTGCCCCATTTTTATTGAAGGTAAAAACTTTATTATTGCAGAAAGTGGACCAGCACTGACAGCTCGCACACATCCTGTTGATGTGCATGTACGTGCACGCGTGTGCCTGTGTGCACACGTGTGTGTATGTGTGTGTGTGAAACATGTGTGTGTGAGTGTGCATGCGCATGCATGCGTGTCTTTGTGATTGCCGCGTGAGTGTGTGTGTGTGTGCGCTCGTGCATGCACGTGCATATGTATGTGTCATTTTTCATGTATTTTACATTGATATTGCTTAATAGCATTAAATTTGTTTGTTTTAATTTTCAGTGCCGACCCTGCCTCCTATTACTTTGCCTCCTAAAAAGGGAAGGTAAGACCTCCAACTGCTTGCTCTTCTTTGGTTCTGTCTCGTTCTGAAAAATATGACTGAGATCTGGAGTCTGTGTGTTTGTGGAACAGTTGAAAGACAAATCATCTCTTCTCCCTTTCCCCTTTGAAACAAAGTCAGGTGACTTCAATTAAGTGTGTTGCATGTTATTTTACACTGTATCCAGAATTGTTCAATAAATGCTCATAAAGCTATAACAACTGCTCTCATCAAATTGCCCACCATCAGGTCCAATGGTTGAGGAATGATATGCTGCGATACACCTAGCGCGCATTCACCAAAGTGTTCTAGGGTATGAAAGCACATAGTCGGTAGAGTGATTGACAGATATAGTACTTTGTTTTATAACACACATCAAATGTATTTTTTAGAAAGGATTCCAATATGACCATCAATCACATTCTATTTACAGAAACAATGGGTAGTTTGTGGTATATCCTGTTATATTTTCAGCTGATTTCTTGATGGTGCATTCCTTTTCAAGACAACAATCATACAAAAAATTTTGAATTAGACATAACATTTCGGTACCGTTCTGGTGTTCAGTTATGCGCGTGTGATTTTTTTTTTTTTCATAACTGTTCCAAGTCCATACTTAAACATTTTTAATTCTCCTGTAATACATTCCAGTAAGATTTTTTTTACATGTTACGATAATCATCTGACATAGCCGAATGGTCCAACTTTTCATGATTGAATATTTGATTGAAAATGGAAGTTTGAAAAATTAAAAGACTTGGCTATTTTCACCACTGCTGATTTCTTTTTTTTTTTTTTTCTTTTTTAATGAAGTAACTCCTGAAAGTGTAATTATGATATTTACATCCATTTATCTGTGTTTTGTGACATAAAGATTATCACAGTATACATTGTGACTCATTACTAGTTCATAGAAGATAAAACATTAATGGGGAATGCGGAAACTCCTTTGCAAAAAAATAACAGATGCAGTGCTGTCTACATAATCGTACTTCCAGATGGTGTTGAAAATATTTTATTATGCAGACAACAGGACTGGATGCCTTCTGGTAGTAAAAGATCAACTGCCATCTAATCTTCTGCAATTTGAAATACTTTTGAGATGCAGAAACATTTCAGAATTTTAGAATTTATTTGTTTTATTAAAAATAAGAAATACAATAATGTGTTTAGGGCATGAACATATTGCTTTAGAAAAGAAATTTTTAAAACGGTATGTCACGGACAGTGACGTTTTATGGAACTGAATGATTAAATAAAACAAACAGCTATGAAAAATGCCAGCTGGTTTATTTCTATGTCAATACCAAGTCAAAACTCAGAGTATTGTGGATAGTGGTATCAGCTGGAAATCACATGGCTCTTCTTTTGATTTCAAAACTGTGTTAAACCAACTCACAGATACCTGGTTAGTGTCTTAAAATCCATATTTTCTTTCATATTACAGTTGTGCTGGGTCTCAGGTCGATCTAGTCTTCATCCTGGATGCTTCTACAAGCGTGACAGCACCAAAACTTTGAATTAATGAAGGATTTTGTCAAGGACTTTCTTGAAATTGCCGACATTGACAGTGGTAACGTGCGTGTGGGTGTTATCATCTACAGCACAGAAGACCATGTCATGTTCCATCTCAACACCCACAACACAAAGGCAGAAGTCTTAAACGCCATTGATGAAATCCCTTATCGTTTTGGCAGTACCAACACAGCGGATGCTCTCTCAAAACCATGAGAACAGAGGTATACACAGCAGTCAATGGTGACCGTCCTAATGTTGACAACATTGCCATCGTTGTCACTGATGGTGTGTCCAACATCAACTCACGGCAGACCATCCCAGAAGCAGAAAGAGCACGAGATCAAGACATCCACATTTACGCTATTGGTATTGGACTGACAGACACCACAGAGCTGGACGGCATCGCTAGCAAACCAGTGGAGGAAAATCGATTTGCCGTCCAGGAGTTCAGTGAACTTCGAGGATTGAGGGACAAGGTTTTGTCTGCGTTTTGTCCAGGTATGAACTTATTCCAGCATAACAGAAATGCCTTGTTCATTTGATGTTTTTATCATTTTTTTCTGAGTTTTTTTTTTACAACTCAGTGACACAATAATCTCTTTTGTTAATTTCTACAGGGTACAAACCCCCCAGTCAAAATTACAGGTATGTGCCATGCACGTGTTTTTAGAGTCGATTTCACATTAGATGTTGAAAGTAAAAGATGCTTAGCATTTCTTCAAATAGGAGAATGAAAAAAATCACAGTAAAAAAGGGGGTAAATAATTCCAAACTTTCTATATTTTCATCTATCAAGTATTGTGGATAATGACCAGCATGTGCCTGATTTCTTGACTATGTAGAGATTAATGTTTCAATGCCTTCAGTTTGATTGTTTGCCTTATCCTCTTGTTGACCGTATCAACCTAGACACCATACGATTCTTCCTCTTGTCAGTGATGCACTTTTCCACTGAAGATCTTTATGAAAACTGAATGATTCTTGTTGGGTATTTCTCTGATATGATGGAAAGATACACATAAGTTTCTTCTACAGTGACTGTTTCATTCAGCTGTTCAGTAGGTGGAAACTCTGAGGAGTTGGATGGCAGTAGGTCTTCAGGGAAGAAGTCCTCCTCTGCAAGTGTGTTTTGGCCCTTAACTCCACACACTGTAAGGAGCCAGGATGTTTACAGGTCATAATTCCTGCTGTCTTTTTTTCCACACCACTGCTTGGATTTCAACCCTCACTTCCAGGATGGTCATGCGTCTCAAGGCCAAAGTTGTTATGTGTTGAATATTGTGAGCACTTAGCTTGAAGACACCTGCTTTGAGTTGGAAATTTAAAGGTCTGAGAGTCAGCAAGAATGTTTGATGCTGACATAATGAGAGAGAACCCAGTCTTCATGTATAGGCTAAAGTGCTTTGATGAGAAATGGAATGGTTTAAAAGTGTTTGTCTTCCACACCACCCTCCTCCTCCTATTAAAAAAAACTTATCCAGATAATGTGCGGTTTTCGATTGTATTAATGTGTGTTACATCTCTATCCACAGTTATGTTTTAAAACTCCCTTAAGATGGAGTATGGTTGCCTTAGTGGTGGGATAAAAAATGGTCATACACACAAAACTCCACTGCCTGTCTGTACAGGTAGTGTCCGCAGGAGTATCAGTCTGCGTACGCAGAAAGAAAGAAAAGAAACTCTCTGTCTCTTTCTCTGTGTGTGTGTGTGTGTGTGTGTGTGATATTAATATACCTGGATTGCATTATATTTTGTTTCTTTGTATTTTCAGTACCCACCCACCACCTATTACGTTACCTCCAAAGAAAGAAGGTAAGACAAACAAGTGTTTCTTTTGCAGCTGATTTTGTCCTGATTTTAAAGATATTAAAAAAAAAAAAAGAGAATGATTAAGAGAGAGAGAGATCATACTTTCGCTTGTGTGTGTGTGTGCATGCATGTAAGCATGAGTTCTTATTATGTTTGTACGTGTGTGCATGCGTGTGAAAGACATTGTCTTTTTCTTTTTAAATGTTAATTATAGCAATATTATATGCATGCGTGTGCATGTGCACACACATTTTTCTACCAGAATATGTATGAAACTCTGTGCAAGGATTCAATGCATCAGTAATAATAAGTTTGTGAAATCTTTGAATTGACACAAGAGTTTCTCGGTTTCTGCAGTCAAAAATTTTTTGACTGGCATTTAGTATGTATCTTGTCATCATGCTTGTCAAAAAAGAAGTACCATATATTTTTATGTTGGTCCATCCATCGAACATTGATAGTAATGTTGGTATGAGTGACATCTCTTTACGGAAATCAGCCAGCATTTCTTTTGTTTGTTTGTTTGGGGTTTTGTTTGTCTCACGCTGAAGGCAAACAGACCAGACCAAAACACTAGAGCTTTTAAAGTACCTCACAGTTAAGAAGTGCAGCAGATTAAGAAAGGCCATTTACAGTGACAATGAATTAGAAATCTTTAAATGAAATCGAACAAAATGAAATTTTTATTCAAAGAAAAGCTGCAGCCTTAAGCATACATTTTAAGTGTTACCAGTTATTTGTATCAACGTTATACACAGGAGATGCATTCCATGTACAACCACAATGCACCGAATCAAGGTATATCAAGATAATGTTTACAAAAGAACTTATGATACTATGTCATAGTTTCAAAGTTACTCTATTGTTGTGTCTTTTAAGTACTTTGTAAAGATAGATAGAGAATTTTACAAGTTACTCTATTCTTGTGTCTTTAAGTCCTTTGTAAAGATAGATAGAGAATTTTACAAGTTACTCTATTCTTGTGTCTTTAAGTCCTTTGTAAAGATAGATAGAGAATTTTACAAGTTACTCTATTCTTGTGTCTTTTAAGTGCTTTGTAAAGATAATATAGAGAATTTTACAGTCAAACGCACAGACACACTTCAACAGAAAATTCCAACTTAAGAATACTGGACAACTTCACAAGCTTGAAGGCCTCAACGGTTCATAAAAGAAATGCAAAATAGAAATGATAATAAAACCACGGCCTAGATGTTTTAAGCTTCACACACAGAGTGGAGCAAACATCAGTATCCGTCCAATAAAACTACATACCTTTAACAGACAGACTTGGGTTTGTAGGTAAGGGGATATTAGAAGTAATCATTGTTCAGTGAGTGCTGTGTTGGTTGTATTGTTAATCCAAAGTGGTCAGCAGGACCAGCAGGTGAGATCTGTTTCACTTTGCGAAGAAGTCATCATGCTTGCTACAGGATCATGTTACCCGCTGATGGAAGCACTTGCACGTAAGCACAAAGGAAACTCCCCCAAATGTAGTAGGGATTCACACATATTTCAGGAATGTCTAAGAAGAAGAATGCAAACACAGCACCCAGTGATTGAAGAAATAAGAATTTCAACAAAGCGGTAGACTAAACATTTGTCTGGAAAACCAAATCATGAAATGTGAAAGACAGTCTATGTGGGCTTGCGGCTAAAAAAGGGTAAATTTCCCACAGCTTACGGACGATATAGACTGTGACTTGTCAGGGGTTCAATATGTCTCGGGGGCCCATGATGGAAGATAAGCCCATTCCTCTCCTTCCACCATCTGAAACATTCCTGACCTTAATAACGTACCCATTTACTGTTGGGTGGACAGAGAGATTCTTTAAGCAGAAAAAAATGGGACACCACATGCGGCTCGAACTCACAACCATTAGCTTTGCAGGCAAATGTTCTGACTATTTGATTAAAGGCACCTCAGGCAAGTGAATGGAGTGGAGAAGAGCATGATTGAGGATAAAATTTACCAGTGTTAAAAATCCTAAACAAAATCTGAAGTTTAAAACAGCAAACACTACTAGGCAAACCTGAAATGTTCACAGGTTGATGCAAGACCAACTAAATATAAAAATCATTATCAAACCTAGGGCAGATGCCATTAATTTCCAGACAGGAAGTGGAGTAAATTCCAAGTTGATATAAAACCGGTAGCTACTTCACAAAGTTGAAGGGCTCAAACCTTGATTCAGAACATGTTGAAACAGAAATGATTATAAAACCTGAGTTCACATTTCTTTGACTTTTAGCAGGTGATCCTATAGCAAGCCTGATGAGCCCTTCAAAGAGAGAAACAACAGATGATACTGGTCCTGCTGACCTCCGCTTTGGAGGAACAATAACACTGATAGAGCATTCACAGGAGAAGGATGACTTCTCATGCCCCCTTATCCCAAGCACTAATCTGTTGGATAAAGTTGTGAGTTTCAGTTTAAAGGATTTTGATGTCTGCTGCACTCTCGTGCTGGAAATTAGGAATCTGAACCCAGATTTTATTATCATTTCTATTTTCTAAGTTTTTCATCAACAGTCTGTCCTTGAAGCTTTTGGAGTGGTGGTTGCCAGTGTTTTAAAACTTGTCATTTTCTAAAAGTAATTTAAATCCTCGTGGCTTTTTATTCCCTGTTACCAGTTCCCATGGGCCTTATCTTCTATGTTTCTGCCTTGTAATTTTCATTATAAAGTTTAGCATACCATGATACCTTACTTTCTAAATCTTCCAATTCTGGGTGCTCTTGTCACCCAGTATTGGAAGATATACAAATGTAGAGTATCATCGTTTGCCAGACTTTTTTTTTTGAGACACTCTTCATATATACAGTATCAGCTCAGTTTGGTAAAGTTCCCTTTTTCTTAAAAAAATATTTCTCTGCAGATATTCACAACCCAGCAGCAAGCAGTGCGAAATAGCTGTCACTTGCTAGTCCTGCTGATCTCCACTTTGGAGGGACTGTAAAATCAACACTGCACTCACTGGAGAAAGTTTACTTTTCATAATACCCTCCTCTTAAATGCAATACTTTTTAGTTATGTATTTTAACTTGGGTGGATTTTGATGTTTGCTTCACTTCCTGTCCGAAAATTAGAGACATCTAAGACATCTGGGCCCATGCTGTATATATATATATGTTGCATTGAAAGTGTACTGGCGTGGAAAGTGTACTCTCCACGGGCAAAATCGTGGAATGTATACCACGGCTGATCCATGGAATGTATACATTCCACGATTGGCCCGTACACTTTCCACGCCAGTACACTTTCAATGCAACATATATATATATAAGTATATGTGTGTGTGTGTGTGTGTGTGTGTGTGTGTGTTGTATATATACAGAGAGAGAGACACTAAACGCTGGTATAACAACAAAAGTGTGTAAACTTGAAAACAAGAAAAACATAATTTTACAATTGAATCTGACTTGCTATATAGCATCAGTATAAACCTCAGATGGACAATACATATAATTTTCATGTAAAAAAAAATAATGAAGTGGAATGCAAAGGTGCATGTCTGCATGCGCGCACTCGCTCACACACACACACACACACACAGAGAAAGAGATAGCGAGCATCATATACCATTCATGAATTCATTGCACACCCTTATAAATTTATGGCTTGATAGTGTTTCCTGATTATTTTTTTCACTGAAAGTAAAAACATAAGTTGGTATTCATCATGCATGATCGTAGTATTTTCACAAAAATAGGCACGCAGTGGGCAGAAACATTGTTCATTAATAAACAGCTGTGAAGAACATAAAACGGCTGTTTTGAAGTTCACACGGTTCTGTATTGTCAGGGGTTCAATATGTATCGGGGGCCACATGATGGAAGATGAAGCTCATCCCTCTCCTTCTGCCACTGTTCTTATTACTGTTGACAATAAAGTCACTTTACTTATTGCTCTCACACTGTTCTGTGCATGACTAAAAACACAGTATTTGCCCAGCTTGCAGTATCTTTTCAACAAACTAAAACCTGTGTTTTCCTTGATTTCACAGGTTGTGCTGGTTCTGAGGTCGATTTAGTCTTCATCCTGGATGCTTCCACCAGCGTGACAGCACCAAACTTTGAATTGATGAAGAATTTTGTCAAGGACTTTCTTGAAATTGCTGACATTGACAGTGGTAACGTGCGTGTGGGTGTCATCATCTACAGCACAGATGACCACGTAATGTTTCACCTCAACACCCACAACACAAAGGCAGATGTCTTAAATGCCATAGATGAAATCCCTTACCGTTTTGGCAGTACCAACACAGCAGATGCTCTCAAAACCATGAGAACAGAGTTATACACAGCGGTCAATGGTGACCGCCCTAATGTTGACAACATTGCCATCGTTATCACTGATGGTGTGTCCAACATCAACTCGCGTGACACCATCCCAGAAGCAGAAAAAAAAGCACGCGGTCAAGGAATTCACATCTATGCCATTGGTATTGGACTGACTGACACCAAAGAGCTGGATGGCATTGCCAGCAAACCAGTGGAGGAAAATCGGTTTGCTGTTCAGGAGTTCAGTGAACTTCGAGGATTGAGGGACCAAGTTTTCTCTGCTTTTTGTCCAGGTACGTGAAAAATATTTCATTCAATTTTTTTTTCTTTTTTTTTTCATTAATTTTTTCTGACTTTCAGTTTTACTGATCAAATAAGAGAATGTCCTCTGTTAATTATGATTTTGTGTTTGTAGGATACAAACCACCAGTCATAACTACAGGTATGAATGTGTACATAAATTGAAATACATGTCTCAGGCAAACAAATTGACTCATGTTCTTGCAGTCCATCCTCTCCGTCAGCAAAACTGCCAAGGACACAGAGTACAGGACTAGACACAATGCATTTCGACCTCTTGGGTCTTCTTCATGCGAAAACAAATAACATTTAAGACAGTAAAAACAAAGAACGAGAAGAAGTCACTTATCTTCTCCAGTTCACTCATGATCAAAATGGCCACCAGACAGAAATGAGGCCACCTAGGAAGGGATCATGGGAGAGGAAATAGTGAGGGGAAGGGGTTGGGGGGTGGAATGTTTTAATGGTTGCTCATGTTCATTTAATTGATGGCCACAATTAACATGTTGTTACTGTCCTGCTTCGTGTTAGTGGTTTAAGTTTGGTCATAGCTGAAAGGTATGCATATGCAAATAATGAAGCAAGATTACCTTTATAATAACAAAAAGACCAATTCCATCTTTCATCTTAAGAAATATCAGATTGGATCACAACTGCTTTCCAACAATGATATTAGCTCAGTTCTTCCATTGTAGACCATTGCAGACATTCATCACTTTTTCCCCAGAATGACCTGAAGCAAAATATGCTTCATTACAGAACTCTGTTCCCGATACAGGGCATATGAGGGTTCATTATACAGGATTAAAACAGGTTTTGAACATTGTTTGAAATGTAGTTTTGCCACTTTTTTTCTGTAAACTTTTCAATTATCCTCCTCATGTAAGCCACAAAGTGTCGATTTCACATTTTTGAAGGGTGTCACTGCAGACTAATACTGTCATGTGAATATTCCGAAAGTCGTTTGGATGTAGAACTGACCACAAACACCTGCATGGTTTTTCTTTGATTGTGGGGTGAATGGTAATCTAGAAGTGATTTAATTACATGATTGAGACTAATCAAACACAAAAGGATAAACCAGCCTGCAATGGAGTTTGATTCCCACCACCACTTCCCTTCCTCCTCTTCCACGCTTCCACCACCCTGGACTCGCATATATTGTTTTTATTTCTCTCTCTCTCTGTCTGTCTCTCTCTCTCTCTCTCTCTCTCTCTCTCTCTCTCTTGTGGGTGTGGGTGTGTGTATGTGTGTGTACAGCTCTTAGACACTGATCATATAGCTAATTTATATTTGTGGGGCATTCTCAAGTGTAGTGAGTCTGGGCAGGTCAAAATAGATTAATCGGTAGATAAACAGATAAAAAAAAGAATGTTTGTGAGAAAAAAAACACACAGTAGGTGATTGTATGTGTCTGTCTTCTTGTGTTGGTGGTTGTGTGTGTATATGCTTTTGTTAAGTAATATTACAAGTGTTTCAAGTTGTAGTCACAGTGCATCTTAATAAAAATCTTTTTTTTTTTCAGCTGTAACCCAACCACCCAAAAAGGAAGGTAAGACCACTGGCAGTTTTCTTTGAAGCCTAACTCGCTTTCTTAATTCCCAAGAATTTGAGAACATGAGATGGATGAGTAGGATTCTTAAACGTGTTCCCAGCTCACCATGTGTCTCTGTCTGTTGGTATCAGTTTCTCATCAAGCTTAGGAAAATCTCTGAGATGTGACTGAAGGATGTAACATTTTTGAAGGAAAAAAAAGCACAAGACGAAGGGATAACTTGATGATGATTACAACTGATGAAAGGTGATAGATGTGCACTTATGTAATAGGAAGGTTTCCCATAGGTTTCCATTATTTAGCAATGTCTGTTTCACTCGTATCCTTGAAATCTGTTGTCTAGGAGCTATCTATGTATTGTGTTATTACCACTAGCAATTTAACACTTTCAAAAGTGCTAATACTGATCACACTATGACATTCAATCTACCTAAACTCATATTACAAAATACAAGGTATAGTAACTTGACTTGATATTGTTTTGACTTCTGCATCAAGAATTTTGTAATACACAAGTAACAAAAAATATAAATAGATCAAGGCATCAACAGAATTTATATTTTTCAATTTCAACAAGATATATGACAAGTATATTCTCACTCAGCAGATTTTACCTTACATGATTCAATGAAAGGAAATGAAAACTTCTCTCTCTACATTTGTGCTCTGCAGAATTTTTAATTATTCAAAACTGTTTTAACAACTAATGATAACTTTCAAATGAAATCAGAAGTGCTATTGTGCAGACTATGTAAAAGCAGAAATACAAATCATTGACACACTCTGCTCTAACATTCATACATCTTACAATACAGTGTGTATTTGGATTCTTATGGTTAAAATAGGAGACAGTTAAGATGCTTAAATCACAGTTCTAATGCTTTATTTAAAAGAAAGCAAAGGTAAGGAAAAAATGTGTGAAGGTAGGAAAAACAGAAATATTAACTAAATGTTATTCTATAGAAAGCAAACACATCTACTGTTCCTTCTTTTCTAAGTTATGAGCCTCAAATTAACATTGCGCAACACTGGGTTTGGGGACTGTGGTCAGGCACTTGTTTGTTTACTTACATTACATTGGTTTTATTAAACAGTAACAAGTGGGTAGTCTTTGCTCCTATAAGGAAACCTAACACAGAGTAACTTTATTCAAGACTGGCACAGCCTTTTAAACTTGAATAAGTCAGACAAATACAAAGACGAACAATCTAATAGTGGGGGAAAACAAGCGCAGGCCAACAACTAAATTGTCTTCATAGTAATGACTTGGCAAAACTTTGAACACGGGGGGGGGGGGGGGGGGGGGGGGGCAGCAGGAGGTTGAAGATGTAAAAACTGGGAAAATGAAATTAAGAAAATATGAAAACTCTTCACTGGCTGCCTAAGGGACCACCATCGCAATCCCTTTTAAAGGCAGATATATTTGTATTGCCTGCTAGCTCCGAGGAGCAGGCAATACAAATATATCTGCCTTTAAAAGGGATTGCGATGGTTCCCTTAGGCAGCCAGTGAAGAGTTTTCATATTTTCTTAATTTCATTTTCCCAGTTTTTACATCTTCAACCTCCTGCTGCCCCCCCCCCGTGTTCAAAGTTTTGCCAAGTCATTACTATGAAGACAATTTAGTTGTTGGCCTGCGCTTGTTTTCCCCCACTATTAGATTGTTCGTCTTTGTATTTGTCTGACTTATTCAAGTTTAAAAGGCTGTGCCAGTCTTGAATAAAAGTTACTCTGTGTTAGGTTTCCTTATGGGAGCAAAGACTACCCCACTTGTTACTGTTTATTGTTTACTGTTCCCTGCCTCATTTCATTTCCAAATTGGTTTTATTGTTTTTAAATGATGTTTGTATTATGTCACAGATTGTGCTGGATCTAAGGTTGATCTGGTCTTCATCTTGGATGCCTCCACCAGTGTTACGGAACCCAACTTTGTATTGATGAAGGATTTCGTCAAGGACTTTCTTGAAATAGCTGACATTGACAGTGGTAATGTGCGTGTGGGTGTCATCATCTACAGCACAGATGACCACGTAATGTTCCACCTCAACACCTACAACACAAAGGCAGAAGTCTTAAATGCCATTGATGAAATTCCTTATCGTTTTGGCAGTACCAACACAGCGGACGCTCTCAAAACCATGAGAACACAGATATACACAGCAGCAAATGGTGACCGCCCTAATGTTGACAACATTGCCATCGTTGTCACTGATGGTGTGTCCAACATCAACTCACGTGACACCATCCCAGAAGCAGAAAAAGCACGTGGCCAAGGCATACACATCTATGCCATTGGTATTGGGCTGACAGACACCAAAGAGCTGGATGGTATCGCCAGCAAACCAGTGGAGGAAAATCGGTTTGCAGTCCAGGAGTTCAGTGAACTCCAAGGACTGAGGGATACTGTTTTGTCTGCTTTCTGTCCAGGTATGAGTATTCTCCGGCAGAGTAGTATATTTTCAATACATAAAGACATAGGCCTAAATGTTCTTTTGTGCTGTACTTTTGTTCTCTTTTCTTTTGTTTGTTTCATTTTGCCAATATGTGTCAGCAAAATATGTTTTGTTAGTTCAGTCTTTGTTTTCAAAGATATCAGTTGTATACATCCTTTCAGTGATCACTATGAGACATGCCACATGTTGCAATGCTTTAATGTTTTGCTTCGACACTAATTAAAAAAAGAGTATTGATGAATAAACATTCAGCTGTAATCTGTGTCTAGTTTCATAAGTTTGGATGGTGTTGTGTTCTTCAAGAATTTGACATTTCAAGGCATGCGCCATGCACCGAACTTCACATATCATTTCTGAGTTGTGGAGCCGGGTTCTTTTTAGTTGCCTGCATTTTTTTTTCCGGAAATGCGAATCGGATTTCATTCGGTATTGTTGGAAATCCTACTCTTTGATTTGGACTAAACTTTTTGCATCCGCTCCAGAATTTGACATTTCGAAGCTTACAACGTGCAGCAATTGAAATCGTGTCAGTTGGGTGTTTTTTTTTTTTTCTGTTGTTGCTGTTGTTTTAAAC
Organism: Conus betulinus; assembly: GCA_016801955.1. Taxonomy (NCBI): domain Eukaryota; kingdom Metazoa; phylum Mollusca; class Gastropoda; order Neogastropoda; family Conidae; genus Conus; species Conus betulinus. The sequence continues at coordinate 3,648 of JADBJO010026687.1, read as the reverse complement.
AGGGATTCATTGGAAATGTATGATAGATTTCTCATTTCCACTACAGTGAATTTAGGATACGCAGTGAAAAGCTGATGGTAACACAGAACTGAAAGTTTACTTACTTTTTCCATCCTGTTAGTTTTGTATCTTACTTGTGTTTAGAATAAGTTAATTACAATTAAGAAATATATTAATGAATTGCAATGAAGAAATACATGAGTATGAATAGATTATAGATGGTGTTTTTTATTTTCCAATTAAGTTTGTGTAGCTCTGACTCTGAGTGAATGAGATTGTTTTGCTGACATCATTTCTTTACCATCAAGGACAATGATAGTCCATTCTGATCGCTCGTCAGAGGACATTGACCATGTGGCGATCAAATTTCATGTATCCTCAAATTTTAGACAGTACTTGGAAACAGAACATGGTATTTGATAAGGAAGGATCATACACTCGGAAGGCAAAGTGGAATGCCTTCCCAACAAGATATTTTCCTAGAATTCCACTACATCCACTTTCTTGAATTCACTTAGAGGTATTATGATCACAAAACCAAAGACATATACACAGACTTTTGAAGAAAGAATTTGGCTGACACAAGACATAAAAAGATTTATCATTCAAGTCTAGAAAACATCTGCCGTTGGTTTCAAAGCAAAGCTACACATCGGTAAAGTTGACATGAAACATCTTACTCACAGGTGGGTATCGATAAGATTAAGTCTTTTATGCAAATACAGTGAACAATAGCATAGGAATTTAGTTGGCAGAAATGGTAAAAAAACAGATCAAACCATGGCGATCAAGGCCAGATGGCATTGCAGCAGCAAAAACTGGAGAGTCTCATCAATGTCACAAGAAACACTCTTGACTGGAAAACTAGAGGGTGAGGAGTTATCATAACAGCCTTGTTTGTGCGGGCTGATTGGAGTCCAAATGTCAGTAAAATTCATCTGGGAACCTGCTAAGAGAACAGCAAGATACTGGGACCGCCAGGAGCAAGCAGGACTCGGGAACCCGTCGGTGTCACAGCTGGCAGATATTAGTTTCTTATTTTCTCTTACCATGCCTTCATTGTTAAGAGGCATATCCTAGAGTAAAGATTATAACCATGTTCTACGTTCATGTTTTGTTTTCATTTTTCAAGTTCAGAAATGCTATGTAAATTACCTTTTGTTCACTACCGCATTCTGAATCTCTCTCTGTCTCTCTGTCTGTCTGTCTGTCTGTCTGTCTCTCTCTCTCTCTCTCTCTCTTGTATGTTCCTTGGGTGTCTTACGTATCACACAGAGAAGTGCGAGTGGAAGAGTTTACAGTACATAATTTTTGGAGTTGTTTGGACTTGAAGTAGACTGTTTTTGCCAACTACTTCCACAACCAGTCAGTGCATTTCACCTTTACAACGGGTCCCAGTTCCTGGCTTCATGAATACCAAAAGTATACATTTACACATATAAATGGTTTCTGTATTTTCTTTTTTTTTTTTTTTTTTTTTTTTTTTTTTTTTTTTTTTTTAGGTTAACCATGATATGACTGCATGGTTATCTGCTCTGTAGATAACATGACGTGATCTGATCTCGGTAATTAACAAGTACACAAGTAGTAAAAATGATGATGTTCATAATAACAACAATGTTATGGTTGTTTCATTGTTATGAAAAGGGAGAAAAATCTGTATTTTAAATTATCTTTCACAGGGTACAAACCACCAAAACCAGTGGAAGGTATTTCCCTGCTGAGATCTATTTTCATAATAAATGCGTAGTGTTTGTGTCATTTGTGATACTTCAGAATGAAAACACTAAAATCAGTGATGATGACATTGCTCAAAAGCATAGCTTATTGTTATCCTTTTTGTATTCTTTGTTAATTATGTCCCATTATTTTAGGCTTCCAAAAGATTCGACAGTTGAGGATCTGTTCAGTGGTGCGTCTTCTGCTTGGAAACAGCTTATATATCAGTAACAATAATTTCTGCTTGTGGTTTAAGTCTGTTGAGCACAATCTTCAGCATTACTTTCATGGAGTGGCAGGTGAAGCTGTTCATGTGGTCACCTTTCTTGGAAGATGTGATGACCAAAGACTGGGTCTACAGCACCAGCCATTCCCTAGTCTGCCTGAGCTTGTTACAGATAATTCCAGGACTTTTTGATACATTCTTTTCCCCCAGTACGTATAACCTTGCAGGTATATTGTATCTTCCAAATTGTTTCCCTTTTTGGAGTGATTTTACTGCTGCTTCTGCTTCCTTTGTAAGGACTGGATGGTCATTCTCACTGGTTTACTGAGGACAGTTCAACACAAGTTGGATATCCATCAGTCTTGTGATTATATAGTTTTGAGCAGCACTTATCCAGTGTTTAGGGATAGTTTCCTAAGTTGTCGTGAAAGGTGGTTACAAATCCTTGTTTATTGGTTGTCAACTGTTTCACTGTCTTGTATGCTCTTTTGCCTATTGTCTTTCAAGCTGTCCTCAATATTGGTGCTCTGCTCACCTATCTGTTTCTGTCTTCATGGCTTTCTTCATACTCTTTCTTTGTCAGGTCCATGATTTTTTTTGTACTTTTTTCAGTAGTAGCTGCCTTTTTGGTTTTCGCTTACTTTCTCAGCCTTTTGTTGCTTTTCTGTGTCTTTGCTTATTTCTTCTTCTGCTTTCAGCTGTCTTCTTTTGTCACATTGGTCAAGGACCTCTGCAGTGACCAAGGGTTTATTTTATTATATGACGCTTGTCGAAAACCTCATTTGCAGTTTCAGTCATCACTGTATTGAATGCTGGAGTCAGTGTTTCTACATCTGCATCATTGTCATCAAGAAAAGTCAGTGGTGAGAATCCTCCTCCTCCCCTGCCCCCATCATTACCTGACGATCCTTCGGTTTATCAAGGTCAAACTTGATCTTGTGTACTTTTCTTTGTTTGATTGTCCAAGGTGCATGGCCGGTTGATTGTTGCATTCTCTCCAATTCTAGCATCAGTCCAGTCTGTCATCACTATCAACATGTCTTTCTTAGGTGTTTGATCAAGAACTTCCCATTGTTGGTTGTGAAATTTCTCATTTTGACTGTCTTTGTAATCTGATGCTAGGATATGAATTTGTATGATGAGCCCCCTCCTCCTCACTTCTGCTCTGCCTTTCTTTCTGTCTCAGCCATAAATATAACTCAAAGAAAATCAGCAACACAAAAAAGAAAAAGGATAAACAATTACTTTAAATCCTATAATAACATTAACATGTATCTTTAAAACTGTCACGCAAAGCACTTCACATCAACATGTACACTCGCACTTGCACTGATATCTGAGAATGTAATCCAATATTAAGTCCAGTTTATACTGACACATTTTAGAGATTACTATTTATGCTGTAATTATTTGCAATAATAATACCTTTGTTAGTTATTGTAATAAATAAATGAGATCAAATTTATTTTCACAGAACACAAACCACCAACTACCACAGAAGGTACCTCTGCTATGATGTTCTTTTTCAGTTCAATGGCTCATTAAGTGATATTTAAAATCACTTATGTAGTCTACTCTTCCGTTGTTGTGTTTGTTTTTTCTGGAGCTTCATATCAAACTTACAAACTTACCTCCTAAAAAAAAAACCTTTTCCACATTTTAAAGGTTACATGTGCTAGCTACTAGCGATTTAAAGAAATCTG
>JADBJO010026686.1:20000-22224 GCA_016801955.1 Conus betulinus | reverse complement strand
AGTTTTCCTTTTTGTTGTTTGTTCGTTTTGTTGTTTGCTGCTTCCAGCCACCCCCTGAGTCATGGTACAATTTTTTCATCACTGTCTCATCATCTTGTCCTTTCACTGGCAAAAAATGGGGGGTGGGGGCGGGGGATAAATTACCTTTTACTTTTTTGCTTGAAAACTCTCTCTGGTCCACCCAGCAGTAACGGTACCCTGATTTACGGGAGAGTGGTGTGTGTGTGTGTGTTTGGCGGGGACCTCGTCTTTCATCTTCCCGTGACCTTGACACAGCGAGCCATCACCAGTTCACACTGCTCTGTGACCAGTTGCAGACTGTGGGACTTACAACCTTTCACCTTTTTTTTTTTTTTTTTTTTTTTTTTTTTTTTAGTCTCTGCGGGTTATATTTGGTGCGACTGCTTACGAATGCTCTCTCTCTTCTCTCTCCTCGAATCTATCTCTCTCTCTCTCTCTGTGTGTGTGGTGTGTGTTGTGTGTGTGTGTGTGTGTGTGTGTGCGTGAGTTCGTGCGTGCGTGCGTGCGCAAATGTTGTGTGCGAGTGTGTGTGGTGTGCGTTGTGTGTGTGGTGGGTGCGCGGCGCGCGTGCGCGCGTGCGTGCGCGTTGCGTGGCGTGCGTGCGTTGCGTGCGTGTGTGTGTGTGTGTGTGTGTGAGAGAGAGAGAGAGAGAGAGAGACGACAGACAGACAGACAGACCAGACAGACAATTTAGACAGACAGACAGACAAACAGACAGAGACAGAAATACAAAGAGAGTATCCTCTCATCTCACGAAGCAGTTTTCTCTTGAAGGAAAGTTCCAAGAGTGTTTCGTGATTGAAAACAAAATGGTGGTCACCGCTCTGAAGTGAAGCATGCTTCTTCGTTGAACACGATGGCTGAACGCAGTTCTCTTCAACTCTAATCAGATGAGAGAGGGTGTGGGGTCGGGGTGAAGAGGGGAGGGGGAGGAGAGGAGGGGCTGATAATTTCACGTTCTGTGTTACACTTTTCTCACCACAGGTTTAACCACCACAAAAAAAAAACAAAAAACCTTGAGCGGTCATAATTTAAAAGCATTCCCTAAATAGATTTAACACAGATATGGATGTCTCCTTGTTTGTTCCGTGTGCTCTGTGTGTGTCATTTCTACAAGGTGATTCGGTGTCGTTAGCAGCATTCCTTTTGAGTTATGGGCGGCTATTCATTTCATTTTGGGAGGACGAGTTACCTTACTTGACTGTTTACTGTCCCTGCCTCATTCTAGATTTCATTTCATCACAGATAGGGACGTTAGCTTACACAGATTAACAACGTACTCCATAGCACAACGGAATGAAAAACACTCTGAAATAAAAAAAAAACTGTGAACAGAGAATCGATGAATAGATAGTATGCACTTAACACAGACATTCATCTACGGCCACATCCCTAACTCCAAACATCTGGTACCCGAACTGACGTACTCCAGCATGTGTATAAACCCTCACGTACACACAGACTGGATCCGTCAATGGACAAGAGATCATCTGAACCGCTGGACAAACTGTTCGCATGCAGGCCTGAAAGGAGGGAGAGAAGGAAGAGGGGTGGGGAGATGATGAAGTGGTTGATCAAGAGCCTTTGAGAGTGGTCTGATGCTGTTGATTGACCAAGAGCCTTTGAGAGTGGTCTGATGCTGTTGATTGATCAAGAGCCTTTGAGAGTGGGTTTGATGCTGTTTGATTGATAAAGAGCCTTTGAGAGTGGTCTGATGCTGTTGATTGATAAAGAGCCTTTGAGAGTGGTCTGATGCTGTTGATTGATAAAGAGCCTTTGAGAGTGATCTGATGCTGTTGATTGATAAAGAGCCTTTGAGAGTGATCTGATTGCTGTTAATTGATAAAGAGCCTTTGAGAGTGGTCTGATGCTGTTGATTGATAAAGAGCCTTTGAGAGTGGTTTGATGATGATGTTGACTGACTATTTGATCTGGCAGTGGTTCTTGATTAACTGTAGCTGCTTTTCTTTTTTCCAACGTGAGATGGAGACATGTTTACACACTCATTAAATACTACAAAGAACTCCAACCAGTTGGTCCTAATAAGGTGACTAAACAAACCATTATGTATCGAGTCTGCAAAGCGAAAAAAAAAAAAAATTAACGATCGAAAACAAAAAAGAAGGAAAAACAAAAACAAAAAAGTGGGTGTGGTGGGTGGTGTGGTGGGGGGAACGGTCACGTGGTGCAGCGGCTAGTATGG
>JADBJO010026686.1:0-15000 GCA_016801955.1 Conus betulinus | reverse complement strand
CGTTCATGGACATGTCACCCTCTACTAAGATTTTTGTTTGGAAGCTTTGTTTAGGGACACGATTAGGATCTGGTTAGAGACCTGATCAGGTCAAACACGAACTTCGGGGTTCACCACTTACATTACAGACTGACAGACCAGACAACAAACTATCAGGTTAGGAATTACAATGCAATAGAGCATTCGATAGATTAGACGATAAATTAGAGTCCCTTATTAGGGATATGATTACGGTAGCATTAGGGTTAGGTTATCGATTAGCCTTAGAAACAGATGATGCAGAATGTGCAGGAGAAAGTCAAAACGTGTCAAGAAAGACCCGTTGCGGAGAGAGAAAAAGTCTAAATGGACTAGAGATGAGCCTGTTTTTTTGTAGAGCTAAGAAATTACGTGACCAGACCCACGTTCGTGCAGATCGTATGACTTTCATCAGGACAAGAGATCGATCGGTTCACCCGAGTGTCGATTTAAGCAAAGTTTATTCCCCTGTCCCCTTGATTCTGCACCGAGGAAGTTTAATTGAAATCCAAGGGTCCACCGTTATATTCACTATGTATATGTTGAGAAAATGGTCAATGTGGCTAATTATTGATCACGTGCTGAATGTGTGTGACCACAAATTAATTTCAAATTGAGATCATAAAGTTTACTTGACTTGACAACCCTAGGATTAGGGTCTGGTTAGATGAATTAGGGTCTGGTTGTGGATTAGGATTAGGGTCTGGTTAGGGTAGGATTAGGGTCCTGTTTGGTTAGGATTAGGGTCTAGTTAGGGTTGGAAGGTTTGGTTAGGTCTGGTTAGGGTGAGGATTAGGGTTCTGGTTAGGATTAGAGTAGGGTTGGTTAGGGTTCGATACGGTCTGATTAAGGGTACAGGATTACGGTTGATTAGTAAGATGGGTAGGGTAGGATTACGGTCTGGTCAGGGTAAGATTTACGGTCTGGTTAGGGTTAGGATTACGGTCCCGATTAGGGTAAGGATTACGGTCTGATTCGGGGGTAAAGGATTCGGTTCGAAGGGTAGGGTTACGGTCTGATTAGGGTTAGGATTGGGTCTGATGCACGTCCACGACTTGGGTCTCATTACGGTTCGATTAGGGTCCTGATTACGGTTACGCATTACACGTCAGCCTAGGTTAGCGCGATTACAGTGCTGGTTAGCGAAGGATTACGGTCTTATTAGTGCACAAATCAGCACACACCACACAGTTATGTTAGAGAGAGTTTAGGGTTAGACCAGGGTCAGATATAGTAAGGATAGCAGGTCTGAGAAGGTCAGGTTAGGAACGCTGAGGTGAGTATTAGTCTCTGGCATACATGACCAGCGAAAATAGTTAACGACGAAGGAAAAATCGTTGTGAGAGACCAAAACTACTCCAAAGTGACTGTTCCGGGGATACAGGTGCCGTTGTTTTTTCCAAGCGAAGAATACTGCGTGTGACCCAGACCACGTTCTCTTGCAAAATCAGTATGACCTTACCTTCTTCAGTCAGGACCTAAGATATCGAATCGGTGTAAACTGCAGAATTTTCAGATTTAAAAAAACAAAGTTTTACAATCCCCTGTCCATTGAATTTCACTAACCGGGGAGGAGCTTTTACAAATAAGCTGCGAAGATCACAACTTCCTTATATGAATGTATGTCAATATGTGAGAAAATGTGTAATGTGGTACCTATTATTTGTTGTTATATTTTGGCTGTGAATGTGTGTGCATCCACAAATTATTTCTATATTTCTCAAATTGATCGTTCCATGGAGGTTACTTATGTCAACCCGTCTATGGCATTTAGAGATTTTCTTGGGATGAGTTTTTGGGTCTGGTAGGGTTAGGGTAGCTTAGGGGTCTGGGTAGGTTTAGATTGTCAGGGCTCTGGTTAAGGATTAGGATTTAGGGTCTAGTTGGGTTAGGGTTAGATTAACGGTCTGATTAGTGGTCTAATTCCGGTCTGATATGATTAGAGTAGGATTACGGTCTGGGGTCCCTGTTAGGAATTACGGTCTGGTTAGGATGATTCGGTCTGGTTAGGTTAGGCTTACGGTCCGATTTATGGTAAGGAGTACGGTCTGATTAGGTTAGGATTAGGGTTATTAGGGTTAGGATTAGGATTGGGTGAGGGTGGTTTGGGTTAGATTAGGTTCCTGGTTAGGGTTAGGATTAGGTTCTGGTTAGGGTTAGGATTAGGGTTGGTTAGGGTTGGATTTAGGATTAGGTTTCGGGTTAGGAATTAGGATTAGGTTTTAGTTACGGTTAGGGTTAGGGTTATGGTTAGGGTTAGGTTTTGGTTAGGGTTTAGGAACGACGGTGGGTTAGGTTGGGACATCATGGCCGGGGCTGGACAGGCAGAAAGGTGCACAGTAGACACGGTGGACATGTAGACTGGTGACATATAGACAATGGTGGACAGGCCAGACCATACATGTGACATTTAGTGACACAAAATAGAACGGTGATGTAGACATGGTGGACATGTAGACTGTACATGGTGATATGTAGACACTGTGATAACATAGTTCCGGTGGACCTATAGACGACAGATGAGTTTTGACATTATTAGAAATGTTCGTCAACTTTCGATGCTCACGCGCGAAAGCAAGTCTGAAACTACACAATGGCGTCCAAGAAAATCGTAAATGTAAAATGTAAATGTTTGCCCCCCAACCCTCCTCCACAACCGACAACCCCCCCCCCCCCCCGCCCAGTTTGTTGTGTTGTTGTTGTTGTTGTTGTTATTTTCATTTGTTTTGTTTTGTTGTTGGTTTTGTTTTAACTTTTTGATGCAGAGTTTGCGTGTCTCTCAAGTAAGTTAGAAAATCTCGGTTTAATCGGAAATATGTCGATTCACACTGGTAGATCCGACCAGACTAATTTTTTGTAGATGGCAAGAGGCGGTCCATTTGTTAATTCTGTTTTGATAAAAACTTTGTTTTGACCGAGACGTTTGGCCATCGGTGTTGGTCACATCCCCCCACAGTTGAGAAAATTATAGTAGAGCAAAGTACGTCAGTGTGTTGGATACAAGTGGCAGTCAGTGTGGTGTTGAGAAAGTAGGCAGTCAGTGCTGGTGTTGATAAAGGGGCTGGCAGGGCAGGTGTTTATAACGTGGCAGTCAGTTGCAGGGTGTGTTGATAACGTTGGCAGTCAGGGCTGGTGTTGATAAAGTGCGCCCCAGTGAGGGTGTTGAAACGCTCGGCATCTATTTTTAGTAAAGTGTTGATTAAATTTTCTCCCAGTCAGTGCTGGTGTGTGAATAAAGTGGCAGTCAGGCTGGTGTTGATAAAGGGCAGTCAGGGCGGTGTGATAGAAAGTGCAGTCAGTGCTGTTTGAAGCAGTGATATCGTGGTTGATTAAAGTGGCAAGTCAGGGCTGGTGGTGATAAGTCCCCCCCCCCCCCCCCCCCCCTCCAGTGGCCCAGCACCGTGTGCATGGTCCTGGTTTTGCTAAAGTGGACCAATTCAGGCTGCTGGTGGGATAAAAAGTGGCAAAGTCAGTGCTGTTTGCAGTCAGTGCTGGGTTGGTGTTGTAAAGTTTGGCAGTCAGTGCTGGTGTTGATACAAGTGGCAGTCATATGCTGGTGTGGGGCAAAGTAAAACGTGACATGTTTGATAAATGTTGCAGTCAGTGTTGTGGGTCGTGGGCGCCCTGTTCTTCAACAGCACAGCCGTTCATCCTCACAGAAGTCCCCAAACAGAGCGCTTTGCCCGTTGGTGTTTTGTCAGCCCTTTTTTTTTCCTTTTTTTTGTCGATTGATGATTATGCAATCTAATCAAGGACTTACCTCACTGTAAGCTGTGGTTTAATTTGAATTATTAGAGCATAGTGTCCGGGAAGGATGTGTTCACAGGAGATGCTGCTGTGCGCGGGAAACATACTCAGGTTTTAGACGCCATTGACATCCTCTAACATAAACTACACTTGGGTGGTTTTTTTTAAAAAATTATTAGAGATGAGAAGGAGGACACGTGAACACCCCTTCCCAACACACTATGCTCTGAATGATCCAAGTTAAAATACCAGCTTACAGTAAGTCTTGTTTCATTGTCTAGTTTCATTCCGTACTTTTCCTTCGCCATCAGCGATACGATGGTTCATCCACATCCACATGAGAATTTAGAGGAGAAGTCAAACGCAGTAGTAAACTGAAATCACCTGCTCTGTGTTAGCTCTCACATTCTATTCATTAACGTCTCCAACATGTTTACGTGCAATCAGTTCAACATGAAAACCTGAAACAAACACATTGTACAGTCTGTTTACAACTTCGCCAGAATGGACTGACTGAAGCTGTAGTAGTGTGGGCACCCAAAAAACAGTCAAACTGGTTCACAGTCCTAAAACGGCTAAAAGTGCCTTCTCTTGACCAGCCAGAAATCGCACGTCAATGCTAAATGTATGGTGCTGTTGCTTGCCCCTGTCTTGTACAGTTCTGCAAGAACAGTTTTCTACATCTGTGGGTGTGATGGAAAAAAAACTGATCTTGAATTTCTAGCGACATATTCATGCCGCTTAAGATGTAACTGTCATTTGCTCTGGCGGGCTGGACGGACGCCGGGTCCAATCAGAAGGTACCACTGATTCCGCTGGCATTTCCAGCTTGCTGGTATGTATTAGAAGCAGATCTTGCAGCCATGCAGGTTCCAGACGGCAGAAACTTGCTGTTGTACGGAGATGAAGGGCCTCCCCTGGCTGGCTGGGGAGATGAAGAATGATTGAAAAAAGATTGATGAAAAAGCGAGAGAAGATATGAACTTCTACTCATGTAAGTTTCCTGAAAACAATCCTGTTGTGCTATTCTAATGTGCAATTGAAAACCAACTCGCGCAGCTGACGTTGTAAATTCCTGGCCCCACCCCTGGCGTTGTTCCCTACAGAGCAGCACACATTAAGCGGCGTAGGTATGAAGTGACAATACTCACAGGAGGCATGAGTGACTGCTATAAAACAGATGGCGGAAACTGGTGTGTTTTCAGACCCTGACACTAACCTACATAACAAGTGAGAGTCTGTCAATTGGGAAGCGTGTAATTATGTTAAACAAAAACGGTGTGTGTGTGTTTGTGTGGTGTGGTGTGTGTGTGGTGTGTGGTGTGGGTGTGTGTGTGTGTCAAGCGCGGCTCATGTTGTGTTTCTGTTGGCAGGCTTAAGTAAAAACAACCCCCCTGACCCTGCTGTCACGAATCTTTGCGAAAAGATTTGAATATGGCCTAAGAACGATTTTTTATTAAATATTGGTGTAGATCCGTTATAAAAGATCCGTATGCAGATCCGTGTGCGATCTGGATCAAGTGACGAAGTCCAGAGTCGTTCAGGCCAAGATGATGACAAATGTTATTTCTTTAAAAAACGACCGGGACCGTAAACTTAATCAAGACGGTGTGTGTGCAAGGATGGAAGATGACCAGAAACGAACCCCATCAAAGTTTCGGCGCGGAAGATCAAATAGCAAATCCACGATCTGACTAGCAAAACACTATTACACCTGAGTCATTGAACACGACCATTGTGAATTTTCTGTTACAAAATGATAACTATGTCCTATGTCATCGATATTTGCGTAGAATATGAAAACTATGTTGTGATACAAAGGTTCTCTATTTCGCATTTTCCATGGGCATTTTTCTGTACAAAACCATGATAAGTATCTACAATATCATATGATTTTGTAGAATGTTAAAAAACTTGTTACAAACTTTAGGGATAATTTGATGTTTCGCCCTATTTCGCTTTTTTTGCTCATTGACCTTCTCATGAACAAAAATACCAAAATGCGTAGGGAAGTCAACCTCTTTCAGAGTCCATCGAATTGTTCTTACTTTCCCTTGGCAAGTGGAAAAAAAGGATTTGGTTTTTTCACTAAAAGGGCACAATCCAGGATCCGTCTCATTCTAGACGAGGTCTGTACTCTGTAACTCTTCCGCTTGTGGACCGTTTCTGCACCTAGGTCTTACGGGGGGGGTTTCGGTGGCGAATTTAACCTTTGGGGTGGAGAGAAGCGTACAGGTCTGTAAAACTCCGTGCTCTGTGCGGAAAAAGATGGGGACTCACAAAAAGTCGAAAGGGGAGAAACGCTGTTGGTCTGTCCGTCTCGTACCCTCTTCCGCTGTGAGTCTTAAGGTCGGTACTGTTTCTCCCTCTGTCTCACCTGCTTGCCGCTTGGAGGTCGTACAATGTTACAGATCCCGCTTTGAGTCTTACTATTCCGTTATACTGTTCGACCGCTGCGGAGGTCTGTACAGTCCTGTAACTCTTTCCGCTGTGGAATGTCCTGTACAGGTCTTAACTCCTACGCCTGTGGAAGGTCTTCACTCTTCCGTTGTTGAGGTTCTTTACAGGTCGGTACTCCTTTCCCGCTGGGGGAGGTCTGTTACAGGTATGAGATCTTCCGTGCTGGGATTGGTCTGTACTCTTTACCGCTGTTTGAGGTCTGTACCTTTAACCCTTCCTTTCAGCTGTGGACGGTTTGTAAAGGTCCTGTATACTCTTTTTTTGCTGTGGAGGGTCTGCCTCTTCTTTCCGGTTGTGGAGGTCGTACTCTTACCTCTTACGCCTGTGGAGGTGTGTCTACTCCTCCTCCGCTGTGGAGGCTGCAACCTTCTTCCGCTGTGGAGGCTATCCCTCTACCCCTTTTTCCGCGGTGGAGGGTCGTGCACTCTTTTTCCGCCTGTTTTTCTTCCCTTCCTTCCGCTGAGGAGGTATGTACTCTTCCGATGTGGAGGTCTGTACTCTTTCGCTGGTGGACGGTCGTTACTCTTCCGATGGGTAGGCTCTGTACTCTTTCCTTTCGCTGGTGGAGGTCTGTAATCTTCTCTTTTCCGCTGTGGAGGTCTGTACTCTTCCACTGTGGATGGTGTTCATGCAGTCATCTGGCTAGTGTCCGTTCTAGCTACAAAAGCTGTGCATCTGTGGCCTGCTCCGAGGGAGGAGGGTTGGGATGTATGAGGACGATGCTGGTTTGGGGAGAGAATTCTACCCACTTAGATAAATCAGGGTATGTTGGCTTTTTAGGTGTTTGTTCTGTATTTTGTGAAAGATGATAATAATGAAAAACGTTTTCTCTGGAATGAGTAATGGACGGGCTTGTCCTGATTAGAATAGCAAATGTTGGGTTTTCCGCTGAGTTGCATGTTGGCATAAAAACTAGGTCTTCATGTCAAGTCTCTGTTCGTTTTCACTGTTTCGTCTTCGTCCCTCACACGTCTGTTCCACTGTTGTCTTTGTTATGGGAGCTAACCTTCCTCGTCAGTGTTCGTTACATTCACTGAACAACCATTCATGAATATGTTGTGTGATTATCATGTGGTCGTATCACGGCCCCCCCCCCTTTTTTTTCTTTTTTTTTTGATATAAAGCCCCATCACAGAAGGGGTTGTGCGGGCTTCCGCTCTTAACTAGGACCTCCTGCAGACTGTCCGAAACACTGAGGTTTTGTTGACTTTCTCCCCCTGAATCATGACCAGTTGGCTCGTGATTTTCGAGTCTTTCACAAGACAACCTCCGGTGCCCCTCAGAAATATTTCGTCTGGACAAACGTCTCACTTCTATGTGAGGAACATGTCTTACACTCACTATTCCCGGAACAATAGGCGCCACCGATCATGTCTCGTTCTGGCGCCTATTGGTTTTGTCCATTTGATACCCCGGACGATGGCCTGGCAGTGGTCTAGAGCTTCCTATATCTCTCCCTACCCCCTCTTTTTCGTTTTTCTATCTCTCTCTGCTATTCTCTCTCTCTTCTCTTCTTTACCTGTCCATGTTGACTGCAGCTGTCTCCGTAGACGGTCAACGGTATGGAGGATCGGGTCGCTGCAGACTCTTTTTTTTTTTAAATGCACACATTTTCCTGGGTCCTTCGAGCAGATTGTTCCTCTCCTGAGAGTTATGGCAGTGGTGTTTGTTCTCTGCCGGAAGAACGTTTTCCTCTCTGGCCAGTGCCGTGGCCCAGGGAGACGTTAGTTTCTCTACGAGGACGGTTTGTACCGGAATGTCCTCACGGTTTGTCTAAGTCAAGACCAAGTTTATCGTGAGTTGAGACAGAGAGAGAGGAGTATGATACGAGACCGGAGGGAGATGAGAAGGAGAGTGAGGAGGGGGGGAGGGGGAAGAAGGGGGGAGGAGGGGGGAAGGGAGGGGAGGAGGGGAGCGGAAGGGGAGGGGAGAGGAGGGGGGGAAGAGGGGGGGGAAGGCGGAGAGCACGGGGGAGGAGGGAGGCGAGGGGGGAGGAGAGGGGAGACGGAGGAGGAGAGGGGAGGACGAGGGGAGGGGGAGAGGAGGACCCCCGGCGCGCGGAGGGGTGAGGGGAGAGAGGAGGAGGGTGAGGGGAGGGAGGACGCGGGGGGGGGGAGCGAGGGTGGAGGGGGCGGGCAGAAGGGGAGCGGGGGGGGGAGGGGGAGGGGAGGGAGTGAGGGAGGGGGGGGGGAGGGGTGGAGGAGACGGCGGGGGAGGAGGGGGGAGGGAGTGAGGGGGGGGGGGGGGGGGGAGGGGGGGATAGTGTTGAGGGGGGGGCCCGAGCTGAGACAGCAGCACGAGCTCCGGAGAGAGGGCAGTGAGGAGGAGAGAGAGTCGAGAGGACCGGAGTGGAGGACGCCGGAGAGCGCGCCGAACCCGAGAGAGAGGGGGGGGAAGATATAGGCTCGAGGAGAGCGAAGAGAGAGGAACAAACCAGCAAATCCAAGAAGGTGGAGAAAGGGATTTAATCATTAGCCTAACAGCAGAGACAAATCACGATAACCCTTCTTAACAATGTACTTTTTATCGCCGACCGAACGGACAAACGGACAGCCCCCACCGGTGCTTTTAAAAAAAAAAAAAATGTCGTCTTTTTATGTAGATACAATCGGGTGAAATGTCAATGAGCTTATGTTGTTTCCTTAAACTGGAGAACCTTGTGGGCAGCGATTTTGCTTGGCTCGTTGCTGTTCAGGGAGATCACAGTGTTTCATAAATAAGAGACAAGAATTAATGACAGAATAGCATTCTACTACTGAGGGAGAAACTGGAGATGTTGTTACACTAATATGGAGATGTTTTTCACCAATCTATATATTTGAATGTTCCTTTTAGGTACGATTGCGTGTAAGCAATACGTTGTTGGTTGAGTGCTGGAGTGCGCGCTCGCATGTGTGCCCGCCTACATGTGTAGTGCCGACGCGCCGTTGCGTGCGTGCCTTGATGTGTTGTTGTGCGCGCGCTCTTAGTGAGTCGTGTGCTTGTGGCGTGTATGGCTGGGTGTGTGTCTGTGTGGTGTCCGCTGTGGTGAATGTGTGTGTGAGTGGCAGTGCCGTGTTGCGTTGGCGGGAGTGACGTGGTACGTTGCGTTGGGGCCGTGCTGTCGTTGAAACCGTTCGTGCGTGTATAAGTATTGGTCGTTGTTATTTGTTCGTGATGCCTTAGTTCAATAACTTGTAAGGCAGAATGATATCATTTTGGTCCGAGCTGTCAATTACCCTTGTGAAAAGCCCAAGCCTTGTGAAGTTGGTACCTGTGAGGGTCAATATAACCCACTTGTCAGCACAGTCCCCTCAGTGTAACTCTGTTAGCGGTTATACGTGGTGCTGATCAGTAACTGGGAGTCTCCGAACTAATCCAGAAAACATCCTGTATGCCACCTTTTTCCCGGAATAATCTCTGTGAGCACGGGCAGCCGTTTATAACAGTACAAAGAACACTACATGAGCACCCACGCAACCCCGGAGAGCTGTAACACTTGTGAGCGTCCGACGTTGTGAGCAGGTGTCAAGAACAGATGTGGCCGCTGGTCAGTATGATAATTTTCTACGTGAACATCCGTAACTTTATAAGCTTCAGTAACGTTTGACGGCCAAGCAGGAATTGTGAGGAAGGCGTCAGCCCAAAACTTATGAGCAGGTCAGGTTATACTGTATGCGCAGTCAGTAACTTTGTGAGCAGTCGCCATAACTTTATGCGCAGTCAGTAATACCTTACGAGCGTTCCTTTAACCTAACGAGCATTCATTAAACCTTGTGGCAGTCATTAAACCTTGTGAGCCAGTCGTATAACCTTGTGAGCAGTCGTTAACCTGGTACCTTGTGCAGCTCGTTACCTTGTGAGGAGTCATTAACCTTGTGAGCAGTCATTAACCTTGTTCCCGTATCTTATGAGCAGTCAATAACCTTGTAAGCAGTCGTAAACTTTGTGAGCAGTCATACAACCTTGGTCTTTTATGCTTTATGACGCAGTTAATTAACCTTGTTCCCGAATCTTATGAGCAGGCAATGACCTTGGAGCAGTCATCAACCTTGTGAGAAGTTGGTCACCCCCTGTGAGCAGGCAATATAAATAACCTGGAGGGCAGCTGAGCGTAGCTTGTGGCCAGTCCATAACCTTGTTCATATCGGATGGGCAGCTATGCCATAAGATCATTATAAATCATACTAATGATTCCTGTCGTTTCATTAAACAATATATCCTTTGTTACGGCGTTTTTGGGGTGGGTAGGATTTTTTTTTTGTTTTTTTTTTCTGTTCGTCCTTGCAACAAGTATCGACTTTATTATCGACTCTTTGCTTACTCCCTGCGACATGTGTAGTGGTATGGTCCCTGTCCCCTGGACCGTACAGACAAACAACGGTAATAACAAAACAGCAGGAAGCGCACCGCAGCGCAAAACATTAGCAACGCAGTCAGTCAGCAGCACCAAGTGTGATCTTTTTGGGCCGTCGCTCGTGCCAGTGAAGTTACCCTTGATACAAAAGAACCAAAAAGTGGTTGGTGGGCCATTGTGCAACATTGAGAAGAAAGAAAAGAAAGAAGAGGAAAAGGAAGGAAGAAGAAAAAGCAAAGACCATAATGTTTAAAGAAGGTGAGAATGGAAGAAGAAAAAGGAGGAAAATGAAAACATAAAGAAAGATAGGAATTTACAACAATCGAAGAGACAAGTCGAAAACAGAAAAAAGACAGAAAGAAGAAAAGGGGAACAAACAAAATAACAGAACTATAATAGACTGAACCGACGAAAGAAAAAGAAAGCTTAACAGAAAGAAGAAGGACAGGAGCAGGAGAACCAGAGGGAGGTGAAGACACTGAAAGAATTACACGGACAACAGAAAGGAATGGGCAAACCAAACATACCAAGACAAGAAAAAAGAAAAGGTTTTGTAGAAATATAGATGAACTAAAGAATAAAACAACAACAACACACCAACGGTTACACGAAGACCGAACGTATAAAACAGTCAAAAAATCAATATTAAAACCGAAGAATTAAGATAAACGATACAACAACAACTCCGAATGATACACGATTTCGATGTAATATTTAGTCACCCTAAAGAGGAGAGAGGGACACAGAGGGGCGGCAGAGACGACGCAGACTTTTGTATATGCTCAGGTCACCAAAAACGGCCGGGACGGGACAACCACCGAGCCGAAGAGAAGAGGGAGCGAGAGGAGTAGAGGACGAGAGGGGGGGGGGAGGGGGGGGCGAGCCGCATGGTCATGGCGTCTTGTTGGTCGTTCTCGGTGTCCAAGATGTGATTGAAAATCATACAGGAAACAACCTAATGACAATTTACGGTGACCGTGCACAGCCACCGCACACAAAGCGGACCCTCAACAAACTCGCTTGGTTACACTAACACACAAAAGTGATGCAACACAACACAACCTTAACGACAGTAAACATAAATGACACTGTTAGTACAAGGGCGACGCACCCACAACATATGCCCAAAAGTTCTCCTACGCAAACCACACAAAAACCTCATAATATGTAAAAACCGCCAAAACAGATAGAACCCACATCCCCCAACACATACAATAAAGAAACACCCCAGTGGCCTCCCTAGCACTCCAGACACTCCTTGGCCTCCGTACCCACGGCAGCGCACCGCAACATAGCACCTCCCAAAGACAGCCAGAAGGACAGCCGACAGACACCGTCCACAACACACAACACCCACACATCCCACAAACAACCACCACACCAACACACGCCGCCACGCACGCACACCGCCAGCACAGAACAATACATACATATGTGCCAGGCATGCGCACTGCGCACAACGCCGCGCAGCCAGCCGGCGCCGCGCGACGTCACACGGTTAAAACCCCACACTCCCTCCCACCCGCAATGGCACGACGCAGCGCACGCCCCCATGCACACCCCCCCCCCCCCCACAACACACACACACACCCCACCATTCCAGGTTCCGGCCCCTTGTTGTACCGAGGGGGAAAGACAAAGCGGGCAATAGTGCCGCCTGGACATACTGATTCGCAAAACCACCCACTTTCCCCTCACCGTGACACCCCGGATTTAAAGCACCACTCACCGTTTCTCTTATAAATGACCCTCTCATTCATGATAGGGGCGGGCCTCACCCCCAGCAGTCTGACCTGCGCCGGGCTGCGTCCCCTACGCTCTGAGTTCCCAGTACAGGCGCGGGGCCCGAAACCTATCAGTTTGGTCTTGGAACATCCCCCGCCGCAGCCCTTACCGGGCAGGCTCTCAGCCTACATAATTACAGAGTTTCCGTCCACTGCGCCACGATAGACAGACGAGGGGCGGCCGCTACTCGCTTCCGCCAGGTAACCACTTCCCCCACAGGCCTCCCACTTCCTGTCTCCCGGGATCCTTCGGCCCAGCGCGTGCCTGTATTCCATATTTCGCGTCCCCCCGGCCACCAACCAGCCCGCCCTCCCCTAGACCCTCCCCCCCGCCCGCGTTGGCGCCGGTCCGGTCCTTGTCCCCTAGGGCATGGTCCCCGGCCCGTTCGGTTGCCGGTACCCGGGTCCGTCCGTCAGTATTCGAAGGTGCCGGGGGGGTGCCCGCCTCCCGGGGTTTGCGGTGGGCCCGCGCCCCCCTCGTGCTTGTTCCCGGCCCGGGAGGGCGGCTCCGAGCGGCGGCACGTGCCTCGGCTGAGGGCGCCCCGCGCCCCGCGACGACAGACTCGGGTCTCCTTTACTTGCCGCGCTGTTCTCATGCTGACCTTTTCGTTTCCCTTCCTTCTCAGATGACTTCCATCATCCCCTCGCCTTAAGATCTTGTTCCCCTCGTCTTCTCCTTGCTCCTCCGCTTTTTCCTGCTTGTTTTCTCCTACCTCTCCTTTCTAAACATTGAGCCCCCCACCACGAGCTATCTACGCACTGCTTGCTGGGATGCGTCACGACCCCTTTCTCTGCTTTCCCCTTCCTCCCGGCCGAGCGCCCCTCCTCGCCCTCCCTCTCCTCACTCTTCACCCCTCTCCCTCCCTAATTCTCTCCCCTGCCGCCGCTCCCTCCTCCCCCCCCCCCCCCCCCCCCCCTTGACCCTTAGCCCCGATTCACTTGACGCCTTGGAAACCTTTTCTGTTCTTCCGCCTCCACATCAGGTTCCTCCTACCCTGACCCAGGGTCAGTTCCGTGCTCACGCCCCTGCAACCCTTGAACTTTCCCCCCACCCTCCTTCTTACTTTACCCCTTCCTAGTCAATCCTGATCTTTTTTATATGGCTTATCTCGACTTTCTCGCTGTTCCCCTTCCCCCGCCTCTGGATTATTTTTCTGGTTTTTCTAGCCGCCACCCCGACCCCCAAACCACCACCATCAAACACCACAAAACACCACTCCCTCTTTGCCCTCCTTCCTCACCTCCTTCTCTCACCCCCTCTCTTTCTCCCCAACCCACCCCCCCACCCCCCCCCCCCACCCCCCCCCCACCACCCCCCCCCACCCCCCACACCCAAAACTCAAACAACCACCCCCCCCCACGCCCCCCCCCCCCCCCCCCCCCACAACCCCCCCCCCCCCCCCCCCCCCCCCCACCCCCCCCCCCCACCAGCCAACTCTCCTGCCCCACACATTCCCACCCTAGGAAAGACTCATCCTGAACTTTACTTGTTTCCACCCATTGCTTTCGTCCCGTTTTCTTTCTCCCTCTCCACTCCTACCTCCCTCGCCCTACTTTTTCCCCCTTCCATTAGTATCCCAGCTATACCCAAACCCTTTTTGCTTTGTGATGATTTTCTGTTTTTTTATACCGCCTGTGGTGTTTGTTATCCTCTTTGATATGCACCTATCCGCAGGGTCCACTCTCTCGAGCCCTCACCACCCTGCCCTCCCTTACTTTGATCAGCAACCTACCATCTTTTTCATCTTTATGTTTTGTTTTCTTTTTCAGTTTCTGGAGGGGGGGGGTTGGTTGTCTCGTTGCGTGGTTCTTACGTGGTGTGGGTGTTTTATTTGGTGTTGTGGGGGCGCCACGTGGGTGATTTCGAAGGAAGAACCACCCGAACACCACCCGCTCCGTCCTTCTCTGTATGTCGCGGTGTCGAGAAGAAGAGCTCCCCTAAGCTTGGAGCGCCCCCCCGCTCGATTTGTTATATCGATTTGGTTGGTGAGTATGGTTTCAATGGCTGTTGGAACCTTTTGATTATTTGGGTGTGTGGTGATCTATTGTGAAACGTGTTTGTTTCCTTGATATGTCTCCTCGACGCCTGTATAGTATCCGGTATGTTCTGACTCTTCGGGAGAGGTGTCGTCCGGGTCATGGAGGTGATTGAGGGCTGACTGCAGGCTCTTGCAGTAGAGTAGACGGTAGAATTGCGTAGAGTGTCCTTCCCCATGGTGATAAGATATTGAGCTCTTTTTTCTATCTCTTTTGTGGGGTTGTGGTTGTCATAGATTTCCTCCTAGCTCTCAGGTTCGCGAGAGAGGATCTCGGGGTCGCATGGTGGCGGTGGGTTTCGAGGGCATGCTGTGCGGGGGGGAGGAGGGAGAGGGATTAGGTAGGTGGGGGGGAGGGGGTGTGGGGGCGGGGGGGGTGTGTGTATGTGGTGTGTGTGTGTGTGTGTGTGTGATGTGTGTGTGGTGGTGTGTGTGCGACGCGTGTGTGTCACTGTGTTATTGTTGCTGTCGACTGTGTTGGCTCTATTCTCTCTCTCTCTCTCTCTCTCTCTCTCTCTCTCTCTCTCTGTATACATAAGAGTAAGAGTGTGCAAGGGAGTAGTCTAGAGGGTTTTATGATAGAGTGAGCTGTTAATATCTAGTCTCTCTCTCTCTTCTC
>JADBJO010026685.1:17500-22226 GCA_016801955.1 Conus betulinus | reverse complement strand
GAAAGAAAGATAGTATGATAGCATAGACAGAAAAATGCATAGATGCATACATAAATAGCCACATGCTACATACATACATTCACGCATCACACATACTTACAGACACACACACCACACACACACACACCATACACACACACACACACACACACAAACCACACACACACACACACACATACATTCGCATGACCCATGCATGCAGACACACTTCATCGCTACATGCCATACATGAACCATACGCTACGCTACGTACATACATACTACATACATCCATACATACATACATACATACATACATACATACATACATACCGTACATACATACCACACATGACATACATACATGCATACATACATACATACATAAATACATACATACATACATAAATGACATACATACGTACATACATACGTACATAAATACATACATACATAAATGCATACCATAGCATACACAGCGCATATAGCTTTTCTACAAGCCTTGGGCAACAATGGCCATCCCATTATAAACTGAATTGAACAGGGGCCGGCTACTAGTCATGTGCACACGGGACAAAGAGGGTGTCAGAAGATGAAAAGTCCCGCGTTACCCTCAGCAGTGCAGTGTCTCCTCTGGTGGGTGACCCTGTTAGACATTTCAGGTGTGAGTAAAAAATGGTACTTAGATCTTCACCAGGAGAACCAACCAGCTTCTCTCTCTCTCTCTCTCTTCTCTCTCTCTCTTCTCTCTCTCTCTCAGGTGTATCTGTCTGTCTGTCTGTCTCTTTGCTTTATGCACTGAATTTTTAACAAACTAGCTTAATGTATTTTTAAACTATGCTTGGAATTTTCCTCCTGGAACCATCATTATAGGTCAGTCACTGCCTGTCCTTCAAATACTAATAAGTGTGAAAACTGTAACTACACAACTTAACTTCAAACGCCATTCTAACTGCCAATTCTTAAAAGCAATACATCTCTACAACTACCTCTCTGGTCCTATCTGTCCCTGTCTGTCTGTCTGCTCTCGTCTGTCTCTTCTCTCTCTCTCTCTCTCTTTGTGTCATCGTATCCATTTATATATTCATCAGTCTATTTGTTTTTCTGTCTTGTCAGTCCGTCTGTCTGGCCCCTTCTGCCTGCCTGTCTGTCTCTCTGTCTCCTCTGTCTCTCTCTCTCTCTCTTCTCTCTCTCTCTATGCTATGCTCTGTACACCCACCTAAAGAACGAAGCAGATGTCCAGATGATTTCAAACACATAAATCTCCAGTTGAAAAGCAATACTTAGCCGGAGCTCTTCTATGACTAATGGCTCCTGTCATGGCCATCTGAGAAAAATCCTGGGACATTCATGCGATTGTGTGCATGATTGCGGGGGGATGATACAAGCAAGGTGCGGGGCCGACTCGAAAAAGGTGAGTAATAATGTGAAGTCCAACTGTATAAATACCGTGCCTGGGGCTGGGTGACTTATCCTGCTTCCTCCAGACCCAAGCCACAAGTAGCTGCTTCGCTGTTTTGGTGAGTTCTTGACTGAGTCCGAGTGTTTGTTTTCAATAGGTTGATGCCGTTTTGGCTGTTTTGGTGTTGGTGTTGGTTTTTTTTTTTCTTTGATGTGTGGCGAAGCTTGCTTCAAAGCTGTTTTGTTTTGTCTTTAGGAACGTTAGTGTTTGACCATAATCATTCTACAGAACGTTTCAAATTTAGACGCTTTTTAATATACTGTGTTGAGGGTAAAGTTGTAGGGGTGTTGATACAACATTGCAACATCGACATCTTATTCGTCTTCTTCTTCTGTCCTTTTACTCGTAAAACGCGGTAAACCAAAATCTGAACATGTCTCTGGGAGGACTGGAAGATAAAGCGTAAGCATGCATAACTATTTCTCCCTCTCTCCTGCTTTTTGTACAGGTGGAGTTGTGCACACTTCAGTCTCATGCGGCAATCACACGGCCCGCTCATCAGATAGATACTGCAAAAGACAAGAATCAAAGCCCGCCCATTCATCAGAACTTGTCCATGCCACTGTTCAGAAGTGTTTTCATGTTCAGAATCTTAAGAATAGGCTCAGTGGGGGCTGGTTTTGCAAGTAGGTTGCAAGTATGATTCGTCTTTTTTCTTCGTCTTCATTTTCTCTTTAAGACGTCAGAGATTCAGCTGCGACTGGGATGACTAATGTTCTCTTCACATTCTTATCTTTGAACTCGTCAGAGGCTAAATGGAAGGCTGCTGTAAGTGTTTTTTTTTTTTCTCTTCTTGTTTTAAAAGTTTTCTTACTTTAAAAACGCCAGAGATTCAGTGAGAGGGCTGGTTTAAGTGTGATGACTGGTGTAGTCCTATATTTACCTCATTCTTTCTACAAGCCATAGAGGATTGGGTGTTTGTGTGGATAGGTATTTTCTGTCACTTTCTTCAGTCTTCTGTACGTTAGAGACTACTCTGGAACTCGATATAGTCGACGGTTTTTCTTCACCTGTATTTTCATTCATTTACTCTACATTTTAACAAGCCAGAGAGACAGAGAAGGGGGTGGTTGTGAGTGTGACAGGCGTTTTGCGTTTCATTAGTCTTGAATATGCCTGGGACTGGGGTAGGGATTGGTGAAGTGTGGACTGGTGTTTTGTGTCACTTTGATT
Source organism: Conus betulinus (assembly GCA_016801955.1). Taxonomy (NCBI): domain Eukaryota; kingdom Metazoa; phylum Mollusca; class Gastropoda; order Neogastropoda; family Conidae; genus Conus; species Conus betulinus. Next base: position 19,612 of record JADBJO010026685.1, on the reverse strand, counting down.
TGTCTCTATGGTGCCAGATACCAGTTGAGGGCTGATTTTTAAAGAGTAATGGTGTCTTGTTTCACTTTCTTCAGTCTTTTTAACTTGCCAGATGTGACTACGTGGGTGCTGTCAGTAAGAGTAAACTGGTGTGGTTTTGTGTTATTTTTATATGTCACTAATCTGCCAGACACTAAGTGGGGGCTAATTCAAAGTGTGTTGTAGTGTTTTGCTTTACTTTAGTCTTTAGCTTCCCACATGGTGACTACGTGGGTGTTGCTAGTAATGATGATCAGTGTATTGCTGACTTTACTTTCGTCTGTGTTAAAACATGCCACAGACTATGTGGGGGACTGGTCTTAGTGTGATGGGTGTTATCCTTCAGTTTCGCTCTGAACATAACCCTAGTTTGACTAAAGTGGAGGTGTCTTTCTTCACTTTCTCAACATTTTAACACAGTGACCTGGTGGATCCTGGTTGTGTGAGTGGTGGTTTTTCGTTCACTTCCAATATCCTTTGACACACCAGTGACTATGTGCGGTTAGTTATCACTGGAACTTTTCTTCATTTCTGAACTTCCTAATACGCCAATGATTGAGTGGGTTTGGCTGTAATCCATGTTCTCGTTTGTTCTTTTTTTTTTTCTCTTGAACATGCCAGTAACAAAAACTGGAGCTGGTTGTCACTGATGTTTCCTTTATTTACTCTTTAAACGCGTAAGTAGGCTAAGTAGAGGCTGGTTTCAATAGGAGTTTGTCCTCATTTTGTGACCATTTTGATACCAGCATTGACTAAATGGTAGCTGCAGGTGATTAGTATGTTTCCTTCATTTTCTTTTATTCATTAAACACGCCAGCGACGAAGTGGAGGCCGGCTGAATTGGTGGGTGGAGGGGGGGGGGGGGGTGAGGCTAGTTGTGTGGTGTTTTCCTTCACTTCTTTCACTCTGTAACACATCAACGACAAAGTGGTGGGTCATTATACTTGGTGTTTTCCTTCACTTCTTCTTTCTGAACACGCCCCCAGTTATTCAATGGGGGCTGCGGTAGTGATTGCTTTGTCCTTCACTCCTTGGACTCTTTAAACCGTGCGCTGGTGATTAACTTCTTTCGGTCTTTACACACGCCAGCGTTCTGCGCATGGGTTGGTTGGGATCAGTGTTTCCGTTCCCTTTCTTTAGTCTGTGCCGTGTCAGGCGAATACACAGCCCACACCATGACGGCGGGCGGCGTGTTAAAACCGAACTGTGTTCGAATGAAACATTCGAAGGACAAAAAGCACGAAGCGTAGCCGATTTCTGGAACAGAGCATCTAAAAGCTGCTATTTCATGGTCCACTTGTTTCCTTCGCTCATGGAACACGATCCCTGAAGATGAACAGACCGTCGTAAGCTGTTTTAATTCATGGCCCACTGATTCTTCCCTCATATACAGGACTCAATTTTCTAAAGTCAAACAGAGAATTGGGCAATATTAATTCATGGTCTACTTGTTTCTGCCCCTTACCGGTGGAGCATGGTGTCTGGTTTTCATTAAATTTGTCATAAGTAGTCATGTCACTGTCACTGTCTACGTCTTTCACTTTCTTCCCAAAGGAAAAAACGGTCTTTGCAACAAAACACAGACCATCTAAGCCCCGTCTATTCACGATCTCTGGAACTGAAACAGCTATCAGCAAGGTCAGTCATTAGCCAAAGTGAATTTCCTGTTTTGTTGTTGTCGTCGTTGTTGTTGTTTCAGTCTCTTTGCTTTCTGTTGTAGCACATATATACGATGCGGGTCAAAAAGGCATTGCTTATTCTGATGTTCGATCTTTGTAAAACTGTTAACACCAACGGTTACCGAATATGTTTTCTTTAATATTGTGTCGCATTTGCGTGTTTTATGTGTGATGTTTTTAAGACAATGTTGTCCTTGTCCTAAGGAAATGTCCCTTTAAAGAAGGCATCATCGTTAACCATGGAAAGCTTATACAGGAAGAGGCACCAGACATAGATGAACAAAAGATAAGCACAGTACTGTTGCAAGACAGCAGGAGTAAGAGAAGAAGGTAGAATACCATCATCATAATCATTGAACAGCAGCAGAGCAGCAGCAGCAGCAGCCGAAACAACAACAAACAACACAGCAGCAGC
>JADBJO010026685.1:0-15000 GCA_016801955.1 Conus betulinus | reverse complement strand
TCATCGGTCGTCGTCGTCGTCGTCGTCGTCGTCGTCGTCGTCTGTCGTCATCATCATCATCATCATCATCAACACCATCCACCATCACCACTACCACCACCACCGCTACAGTTTATCAGCATCGTAATGATCATCTTGTGAATCGTAAGGACCTCACTAAGTTCCCTAGTATTCATCTGCGGAGTGTTACAAATGATCCAGTTCATGTCAATCGTGAGGACATTTCACTGAATCACGAGAACCTCACTGATCTCCTTATCACTGACCACTGGGTGTAGTGCAAAAGATTCACTCGCTGCGTGTCGTATTTCACACCAGTAATCGCTTTAGGACTGACCACTCGGTAAAGTATAAATGTCTCCATCTCCTGTGACTCGTGATAGCATCAATGATCTCTCTATGGCGCAGATCACTTGCTGTAATGTACGTTTCCTGAAAACATCATGAAGATCTCAGTCATTTCTCTAGGGCTGATCACTTAAAACATAACCAAACTGATTTCATCCTTGTAAATCTTGAGGGACTAAATAACTTCTTCTCTCAGACTGATCTGTAAGTACACTGTACAGGATTCATTTCTCTCTTAATTCTAAGGACCTAAATGATCTCTATAGCGCGCGACCTCTTAGTTTATATATATTTTGATTTTTCCGTTTTTTTTTTGACTGGTGGGGCGGCGCCCTCCGTTATTTTCTGTAGGACCGATCCTTTTGTGTTATATGAATATTTCAATTGTTGAGACTCATGGGAACCCCAACCACATTTTACAACTGATCACTCGGTTTCCTGTAAACGAGCTCACTCCTGTAAACCGTACGTACCTCATTAGATTATTATTATTTGGCCTTCCTTCTTCCTCGCGCTGAACTCTGAAGCGATCTGAAGCGATCAAAGCTAAGTGAATTTTCGTTATTTCATTCGTTTTTGTCTCACCTGAAGAAGACCAAAGAGGTGAAACGCGTTGTGTTTTTGTCTTGTGACTCGTTTGTCCACGTTTCTCTGGGCGGTTCGCTGACATTTTTATTAAGATTTGCTCACTTGGTGTTTGGTAAATAATTCAAATCCCCTAAATAGTGAGGACCTCAATAATCTCTCTAAGATTTTTTGCTTAGCGTTCAATAAATTATCTAACTCCGCTACATCGTGAGACCTCAATAATCTATCTAAAATTGATTACTAAGCTCTCGGTAAAATCATATCCAAAACCTGCGATTCGTAAGAATCTTAATGATTTGTTTAGGACTGATCATCTAGCATTTGTGAATGATTTGCCTCCTCTGAATCGTTGGTATGTCAGAGTTCTGTTTAGGATGATTATCTAGTATTTGTGAAATGATTTGCCTCCTCTGAATCGTTGGTACGTCCATGTTCTGTTTAGGACCTGACCGATCGGCTGGTGTGCTGTAAATGATATACCTCCTGTGAATACTGAGCACCTCAATGATCCCCCAAAGTGTAAACACATCGTTTTCCATTCTTGTGAATCAAGAAGTCCGCAATAATCTGGTTGGTGAGGATCACTCGGTGTCTGCTCCATCAGTTTGTTCTTGTGCATCACACGAGGACATCAAAGATCTCTTTGCTAAGGATCACTAGGTATACAGTACATCATTGGCAATCGCGATGGCCACAATGATATTCATTGGACTCATTATTTGTTGTAAATGATCTCAGTCCTCTAAATCGTAACAATCTCATTAATCTCTTTAATCGTGATCATTTGCTGCATAGTAAATACATCATTCCATTCTTGTGAATCAGAAAGCCTCATCAGTTTTTTTTTTTAGTTTGATCACTGGATGTGTTGTGATTGATTGAGGTCCTTTGAGCCATCAGGATCTGAGTAGTCTCTTTTGATCTAATCTCTTTAGGTGTATTGTCAATGATTCCAATTCTGTGAAATTCGAGAATGTCAATAATCTCCTGGGGGGCTCCAGTAAATCGTGAAGAACTCAGTGTACTCTTTAGTATAGACCACTAGATGTATTGAATGTGATTCAAATTCTGTAAATGGTGTGATGACGTCGCTTATCTCTGTAGGCGTAATGGACCGATTATTTGGTATCCTACGAATAAGGACGATTTCTGTGATTCATTATCACCTCACGAAACATTTTAGGACTCGCAATTTCATGTATTTCAAATGATTCAATTCCTGTTTATCAAGGGAACCTCAATAATTTCTGTGTATTGTACATGATTCCGTTCTTGAGAACTATATGGATCTCAATGAACTCTTTGGGAATGATTACTTGTAAATGATTCCACTCCTATAAATCTTGGGGACACCATTAATCTCTTTAAGAATAATTACTTGATGTGTGAATTATGATGCTATTCCTTTAAATAACGTGGACCTTAATGGTTTCTCTAGGACATTACTCTCAGTGCCTTGTAATTTATTTGATTTGTTTGAGTCATGACGAACTCAATGATTTCGTATGGACTGACTTGTTGGTGTATCGTCATGGATTCCTTTCCCATGAAGTGGGAGAACCTCAAGACTCTCTTCAGTAGTGGTCACAAAGTGTGTTGCAAATGATTTCATTCCTGTGATCAGCAGATTCGTCAGGATTTTTTTTGCTTTGTGTACTTAAAACTCCTATACCTGGGAATTGCGAAGATCTCAATGATATCGTCAGTACTTGCATTTTCTTTCAAATCGTTGCTTTTGGTAAATGGTGAGGAAGACCGTGATCTCATTAGGACTGCTCACTTAGTTATTATTGTAGATAACTGTTCCCGTGAATAGTGAGAATGTAAATAATCATTTTACGATCCATCACTTGGTGTACTGTTGACAAATCTGTTCCTATGAACCGTGAGGATCCTAACAATCTCTGTGGGACTAACCCCTTGGAGTATTATAAACGATTTCCATTCCTTTGATTTGTGAGTAACTCAATAATCTCTTGGTGGCTGATGGCTTAATGTGTTGAAAAGAGTTTCTCTTTTTGCAAATCATGATGACCTCAATGACTTCTTTAGGCCTGTTCACATGATGTATGGAAAATATTTCCATTCAGAAAAAAAAAAATCTCAATGATTTCTTTGAGACTGATCATTTGGTGTAATACAAATGATTCCATTCCTGTTAATTTTTAAGTGCCTCAATATCATAGGTAGGATTGATAATCTGATGTTTCGCAAAAAATGATGCCTTCCTTGTGAACCACGAGAACAACAATAATATCAGCTTGGCTGGTCACTTTGTGTTTTTGTAAACGACTCAAATCATCTAAAATAGCGAGGGAGGCCTCAGTGATCTCTATAAGGCTTGGTGCTCTGTAATCGATTTAGGCCCAATGAATCATGAGAACCACAGTGATCGGTTTTTAGAACGCTTAGTCCAGTGTGTGTTGTAAATAACTTGTTTGTGTTGTGAATTCAGAGTACCTCAACATTGCCTGTAGGATTGATCATTTGATGAATAGTACACGATTCTCTTCCTGTGAGACATTGCCTGTAGGATTGATCATTTGATGAATAGTACATGATTCTCTTCCTGTGAGTCGTGAGTACCCTCCTTAATCTCTCCAGGACTGTGCACTTGGTGTATTATAAATGATTCTATTCCTGTGACTTGTGAGTACTTCTACAATCTTTAGAACTAGCCACTTGGTATATTATAAATGATTCTAATCCTGTGACTTGTAAGTACTTCTACAATCTTTTTTAGGACAAGCCACTTGGTATATTATAAATGATTCTATTCCTGTGGATTGTGAGTACTTCTATAATCTTTTTAGGACTAGCCACTTGGTATATTAGAAATGACTCTATTCCTGTGACTTGTTAGTGCCTCTCTAATCTCTTTTTAGGACTAGCCACTTGGTATATTATAAATAATTCAATTCCTGTGACTTGTGAGTACCTCACTAATCTCTTTGGGACTGACCACTTGGTGGATCATACATGATTCTATATTCCTGCGAATTGTGAGACCTCAGTGATCTCCAAAGGACTGGTGATATAGCACTTTGTGAATATTACAGTTTCTTTATATATCGAGGACCTCAGAAATCCCTGTGGAACGATTGCAAAGGGTATTGTAAAATAATCCCGGTTTTTGTAATCGGTAGATATTCTCTAAAGGACTGCTAACCTGATGTTATATAATTGGTTCAATTTATGTGAACCACAAGAATGTGAATTATCTCTTTGGGACTGATTACCTGGTGTACCCGTGAATGATACTTCTCGTGAATCATACGGAAATTCAATAATCTATTTAGCGCTCATCATATGGAGTATGCTAAATGGTTCACTTTCCTATCAATCGCAGGGACATCAAGAGTCTACCATAATCGATTCAGTTGCAAGGGATCACAATGATCTGTCTAGGTCTTACCGTTTGATATTGTTGCAAATGATTCCGTTCTTTCTTCTGCACACACCAAGGACTTCAGTGGTCTTTGTAGAGTTGATAAGAAGGCGAATTGATAATGATCTAGCTCCCTGTTCGTCGAAGATCTGAAGGATTTCGCTAAGGCCGATCCCGAATTTGGAGGATTGTAAAGGAGTTAATAACTGTAATTCACCAACATATGAAATAGCTCGTTAGGAATTATCTGTTTACATTTCAGCGAATTCAATTCCTAGGAATCTTGACGACTTCACTAACGTCTTAGGACTGATGACATGATGGCATTATGAATTGTTCCATTTCTGTGTGCGAGGAGATCAATAATATCTTTATTTCTGATCAGTGATGTTTAGAACTGCTGACACGATGCGTTATGAATAGTTCCATTTCTGTGTGAGGTGAGGAGGAGATCAATGATATCTTTATGTCTGATCAATGATGTTTTGTAGATGATTGATTCTATTTCTGGGAATCGTGAGGACCTCAATTATCTCTTTGGGACCTATAACGTTGTGTACTGCAAACGATTTACTTCTTTGTAAACAAGAGTGCCTCTGTAACTTATTTAGGACTGATCATTTCTTGTACTGTAGATAGTTCCTACGGTAATAAATGCTTTTTGTTAGGATCATTCATCTGTAATGATCCCATGTCTGTGTGGACGTAATTACTATCTTCAGGATCAATTATTGAATATACTGTAGTGATTTAATTCCTAAGAATCGTGAGGGTCTAAATAATCTATTTTGGAGCTGATCATTTTATGCCTTTGATATCAAACCCCATGAATTTGAGGATCTATTTTTTTTTAAAGAACTGAACGTTAGGTGTAGTGTGAATGATTCCATGGATGTGAAACGCGAGGATCTCATTAACCCCAGTAGGATGGGGAACTTGGAGTGGGTGGATGATTCCAAGTTCCTGTTCATCGTCCAGACATCAATAATCCATATGTTGATCTCTTGCTGCAGCACTATGAAGGCATATGGGGGGACGCTAGAAACGCTTTACAAAATCTCTGTATACTCATATTTATTGTAAAAATTGATCTCTGATGCATTTAGAGGGGCATGCGCATGCACACATAGTAGTGTGGGATATTGACATTGTTTACCTGTGTAAATGGCTTTGTGATGAATGTGTTACAGGGTTCCAGAGAGCCACCTCACTGGGTATTATGAGAAGGTAAACCAGCCTTTCTTCCCCTCTGCATATTTTTCCACCTACATAAATGTACAAAGCACGCATGACAGGGTAGACAGTCCAGGTAGAGTAAGCCATGTTTGAAACCTACATATTAGAAACGTTAGTTTAGTTTATATTTCAATGTACAAACAGAGTTATATAAACTTTTGTTGCTCAGCTATCAGTAGAAAGCAAAACACATGTGGATATGCCACCTTTGTGTTTCTGAATATTCTTTAGGGAACCGAAGTCGGTGGGAAAGGTCACAATTTGTGCCTTCATTACTTGATTTTCTTTCTGAGAGTTTTCAATGCATGTTTCCACAGCATCAGAATGATTTGAGACTTTTCGTCGCGATCTGGATAATTGTTATTGATTGCCGCATTTATTATGTCCCGAAACCTACATGAAATAATATCACATATTCTAGGAGGATGGAGAAAAACAACAATGTTCCCACTTGTGTTGGTTGTTTAGATTTACGCCGCCCACCCTCTCTCGCGGGGAGCGAGGGCCCCGGTTCTTTTTCGGAGAAGGTGGGGGCTTAGCCGGAGGGGGGTGAGGCGGGTAGGCTTGAGGCCAGTGGGAAGGGCGGGGGGGACGTTGGGGGGGGGGGCGCGTGGGCTGTGTGTGCCTGATGCTGGTGTGGCGTTAGGTGGTCCATGTACTAGAACATGGGGATGGGTACACCAATTTCCAGATGGAGTGTAGTCTGCCTTTCTACTTTGTGAAAAACGCAGAGGATGCGAGGGGGGTGCGGGGAAGGCGAGGCACGGAGGAGAGCCGGTAGGTGTTTTTTTTTTTGTGTTGGGTTTGGGGGTTGTTGTTTGGTGGTGGGGGGGGTGAACAGATTCAAAGCTTTTTTTTTTTTTTTTTTGCTCACCCCACTAGAAAAAAAGAAAAATAAGTAGTTATAGCCACGCACCCGTTTTTGCCCCCTTCTCTCGCTAACTGTAAAGTACAGTCACGCAGGTCCCAGACACCACAAGGACTGCCTGGATCCGCAAGAAACTGGTGACCACAGAGGTGAAGTAACTGGAGAGAAGACGATGACCAGAGGGAGACAGGGGTGGGACTGGGACACGCGGGATTACCTGGGGAAGATGGGGATTGGGAAGATTAGAGGGGAGGGGGGAGGAGGGGGAGGAGGGGGGGGGAGGAGGAGCGAGGAGACGGGAGGAGGAGAGGGAGAGGCACGAAGGACAGAGAGAGTGAGAGAGAGAGAGAATTCTGCGGAGAGGCTGAGATGGGACGACGCTGAGACGAGCGACAGGACTGAGAGAGAGGAATTGTTGTACATCGCGGCGACCTTGACGGTGACTCGTTCCTCGCTTCAGATTGATACGTAGAAGAATGAGGCAGTAGCTGCACTTTGTCTCTTTTTATCCCCACTAGTAGAAAACAAATGAGTGTCATGTTGTTGTGGTATTTGTTAAGAGAGGTTACTGCCCTTTCTAGTCCTGGGCACACGCGGGGGAGGGGAGTGAGGGGGGAGGGGAAAAACAACTAGTGGTACATTTTCAACTTGTTCACTTCTGGCACACGGACGCAAGAGGAGCGGAGAAGCAGCACATGGTCTCAGTATTTTTGACTCGTGGAACACACAGCGCGACACACACACCACATATGCACCGCCCCGCACAGTCCCCGCGGTACCGCTGACGCAGGCGGCGCACCCAGGCGTACGCACAACGCACGCAACGCACGGCACACACACCCACAGACACACAGCTATACACACTACCAGTGAATTTTCTTTCTTGCGGCTACATTTTTTTTTTGTTTTTTTTTTTTGGTACACCATAAGAATCGGGCCATTGTGCTAGTTTTGTTGTTTCTTTCGTAACTAACTAAATATCCAGAGGGATGAAGAGTCTCTCTCTCTCATCTCTCGTGCATCTCTACTACTTCCTCTCTTTCAGTAGTCAGTTTCTTTTTCTCTTTGCCTTGACCCAGAGGAGGAACACTCGGGAAACGCTCTGGCGGAAAGGGGACTGCTCCACGCACTGGAGTTTGCTATGGACAATGATCCAACTTCGGTGACCGCAGCATCCTGCTGACCGTGTGACCGAGAGGGTTGGGGACATTGATTGTGGCAGAGACACCTTGGGCAGCAGGGTGTTTTTTGCTAGAAATTATATTGCCCAAGCTACATACCCATCGGAAAGTCATAAGGAAGAGCTTGGTCCCCCTTCGGATGATTCATGAAGAGATCGCTAATATATATATTATATATATATATATATATCTATATATATATATATATATATATTTTTGTTTTTCAATATGAAAACTGGCTAAGCTGCCTACGCGATGGGTTGGTTCCAGAATTGTAATCCTCCTACCGAGAATAAAAGAAACGCAAACTCTAAATCCCAATTGTCAACCAACAATTGTAGAAAAAAAAATCGCATGTTCTTCTGTCGTAGGTTGTATTTTTTCGTTAATCTCACCTAGAGACTTTTATCTTGTGCAGTTTGTACGTCTGCTATTTCTGACATCTGATAGACACAATTTTTTTTTTCTCTCGAAAGTTTCACAGTCCGTGTCATATTTATTACATAATTGTTCCCTGTGTCTGTGTCCTCTTCAGCTTCATTACTTCTTAAGCATACGAATAAATAGGACGCTTTCTGAGGCGTGGTCTCTTGGCTTTTTTTTTTTTCTTTTGTTTTTGTTTTTTGGTCCGATACATAGGACCTAATCTCGTCAGATACAGATCACCTAATATGGAACCTAATGGAACCAACAAAAAGTTGCTCCACCAAGCTTTGCTGCGGAATCGGCTAATCTGTACATGCATCGAGAGTTTGTCATGGTTCGGGGTTAGTTGGACCTGGCGTGGCGTAATGAAGTCATTCATTTTCTTTTTTTTTTTTTTTTTTTTTTTTTTTTGCGTTCTTTTCTCACTCTTTGGTTGATTTTAATCTTAAGAAACGGTTGTCACTGCAATATTTCTTGCTGTGGAATTTGCCGCCTCTGCACGTGCATCGAGAACGGTCATAACAAGGTGCTAAGAGGACCTGTGTAAATACAGTCATAAATCTATGCGTTCTGTTCATTGTAGGACTGATCTATCAATTCGCATGAAAAAAACGTGACTTTTTTTTTTTTTTTTTTTTACAGTGACAAGGAACCTTAAGTACACAGGAAAAAAAAAAAACTTTTCTGGGTGTATTAAACTGTTGGAAAGAAATATTTATTTCTGGAAAGAGAAGAGTTATGATACTCTGGCTTAGTGAACTCAATGGGGTTTTAATCCTATAACCATATTTGGTGTCGTTACTCCTTCCCCCCCCCCCCTCTCCTGCTTTTCTCTCTCTCCGTCTCTTCTCTTCTCTGGCCATGTTGGTCTGTCTGGTCTGTCTGTCTGTCTGTCTGTCTCTCTCTCTCTCTCTCTCTCTCTCTCTCCATCCTGCTCTCTCTCACAAACACACACACACACACGCACACACGCACACAACACACACGCACACACACACACACACACCACACACACACACACCACACACACACACACGCACGCAAACACACGGAACTGATCCATAACTGAACAATATGGAAAGTGGAAAAGCTTACAGAGAAAAAAAAAGCTGTAGGGCCCTATCCATATTATTCATCATCTAAATGGACGGTGGGGTCATAGGACAGACAGCAAAGAAACAAAAACTAAGGACAGACAGTAATAGCCGGGGTGGAAAAGCTCTTACGAGGAAACAAGGCAACAACGCAAAGCTTCACCTACACTGAGATCACATTTTTGCTCTGAATTTGTATCAGCCTAAATATGGTTATCCTGTCACCGCTTTTCTTCATTGTCTAAAGTAATAGATAATGTTAATCTTTCCGAACTTGCTTTTATAGTCCATTTCTTATCACTGCTTTTACCTTTACTTGTTCTTCACACAACACTTATTCCTGTTCATGTTTACATCCCGTTCCGAGATCACTCGTCCGGGTGCTTCCGTGGTCAATTCTGTCAGTTTTGCTTCTAGGTTTGCGGGGCTTTTTGTGGTCACAAGGACATTTGTCAGAGTCAGTTGTTGCTTCAGTTTGCTTTGTATAAACAATACAAGACAGATTTGTCAAGAAGGAAGAGTGTTGTGACAGTTGTCATCTTATTATGATGCCGTTCCAAGTGAAAAAAACAAACAACGGGATCAAGAGAGCAAGTGGCCACAGGTACGTTCTGTCCCGGTGCTTCTGACCGCTGCTTGATGGTCTTTGAAAAACAACAACGTAGAAAGGAAAGTCTGCATCACTTACTCCTTGTGTTTGTTCACCTGTACAGAGAGAGAGAGGAGAGAGGGAGAGAGAGAGGAGAAGAGAGAGAGAGAGAAGAGGAGAAGAGAGGCAGAGGCGAGAGACCAGAGGAGGGAGGAGAGGCGCGCCACTCTCCCACCCATCACATACGCACGCCGCAGCATGCTCTCTCTCTCTCTCTCTCCTCTCTCTCTCGTCTATCTCTCATCACACACTCTTCACACACACACACACAACCACACACACACACACACACACACACACAGACACACACACACACACACACACACACACGCACACACACACAACACACACACAGACAACACCACACACACACACACACACACACACAACACACGCACCACCACACACACCACACACACACACCACACACACACACACACACCACACACACCACACCACACACACACACACACACACACACACAACACCACACACACACCACAAACACACAACACCACACACACACACACAGGCACACACACCACATCACACACACATACACACACACACATGCCACACACACAACACACACACGCACACACACAAACACACACCACCACAACCACACACACACACACACACACACACCACACACACACACACACACACACACACACACACACACACGCACAGTTCGCACACGCACGCACGCACGCACCCAGAACACACAACACACACTTCACGGGCTCTCTCTCTCTCTCACTCTCTCTTCTCCTCTCTCTCTCTCTCTCTCACCAATTGTACTTGAATTTCACATGCTTGTAGTGAAAAAAGAACATCTGTGTGTTCTTGACTGTACTCTCGATCTGAAGCACCACTACCATGATAAACATCAAAGCTGGGTTTGGAACCAGCAACAGCACAGTTTAGATTTGTTATATACAAGTAAACCCCGGATTTCCCAGCAATTCTTTTCTAGTTAATCTCGTCAATCAAAATCACGTTCATCTAGTCTGACAACACGCAGCACGATTGACTGAAGATCACCTGTCATCAAGGTTTCTCACACTGACGAAATGTTGTAAGGAAAAATAGCCTTCCAACGAAGTTATCAAGTCATAAGGAATTGCCATTCACAGGATTTCAACTGCATAATTTTCATACGAGGTCTAACCTTCAATTAGGGGAATCAAACGGATTCTCATATCCACCTGTGAAGTTGGGGGAGGACATAAAGTCAATCATCTTACCATTGGGGGAAACAGTCCAGATGCCAGCACCCATCCAACACCATATCGGAGCAGATTCTTCACTTCACCAAAACAAAACAGTCAGGGAGCAGGACCCACACCCGCGGGGTCATTCGTCTAGAGGAACAGACAGTTAGGACAGCAGGTGCCCCCCCCCCCCCCTCCCCTCCCCTCCGGGGTCAAATTTCCTCTAGCGTAGACGGTTAGGACTGCAGGAAACTCTCCCTGGGTTATTATTCTCTCCCTATGCGTAGAAGTTAGTACAGCAGGAAGAAGCCCTCTGGGTCATTTCTCTCTCGGGGCCAACAGCCAGAGCAGCAGAGAGTCTCATGTATCATTCGTCTGGTCCCCACAGCAGGCAGCAAGGGCAGCAGACAGCCTCTGCGATCTTTTCCTCAAACTGCATGGATGGGGAAAGAGCAGCAGCGCCATTCGCCCCCAACAACCCTCCGCTCTCACAGTCAATTCCCATTCACCAGAGACGAACAGTGAGCTAGAACCACAGGATTCCCTCTGAGGTCAATCTTCCACCAGCTCGGGTACAGCGAGAGGCGGAGGCACCAGGAGACCCTCTCAGTGTGATCCTTAACCTGAGAGGATGTCTAGGGCAGCAGAAGATCCTTCAAGGTCGGTGTTCTACCCAAAGCGGGACAGGATACCCTTTAAGATCAATCCTCACCAAGATCGGATCATCAAGACAGTCGGTCACCCTCAGCGATCAGTTTTCTCTTTGAACATTCGGGGGCAAGGTCAATGACTAAATCTGGATACATGCGCACTAACCCTGAGACAAACCCCACCGAGAATTACCTTTCAGAGCGGGGGAATGATTTCTTTTCAACAGGTAAACATTATCACAAAATGAAAAAAGATAATTACGAAACACCTGCTGATTGTAAAAGCACATTGCGTTTTATGCAAAAAGCTTCTTTGGGTAAAACCATGGACTGAAAGACAAAAAAAAACAAAAAAAAAAAACAACAAACAAACAAACAAGATAGTTAATCACCTAGACATTTGAAATAAATTCAGAAACTAAAGTGCGTCTTAATCGCAATGGGACGTTCCGAAAAAAAAACACGACCGTTCACTGATTAACGCACTGCCTCCAATGCACACACACACACACACACACAAACACACACACACACACACACACACACACACACACACAATGGGGACACACACACAAATGGGACACACACTCATCTCGTTCCCGTCCACACACACACACACACACACAAACACACACACGCCACACACGCACACACAACACACATACATACAACATGGTCGCGCGCGCGCGTGCGCTTTTTACGCGCGCACACACACATACACACGCACACGCACGCACACGCGCGCGCGCGCACACACCCACAACACACAACACACCACACACCACACACACCACCCCACACACACACACAAACACAAACCACTGGGGGAGTGCATGCACGCACTCACATGCAGTGTAGGCATGCGCGCATGTGTGCACAGGTGGTGCACACACAGGACACCAACCACACACACACACACACACACGCACGTACGCACGGCACGCACGAGGCGCGGCGCGCGCACGACACACACACACACACACACATAAACATGCGCGGCTGTGTGTCTCGGGCTCGCGCGCTCACACAGCGCCACAGACACAGACACAGAACACACACACACACACACACACACACACACACACACACACACACACAACCATACACCACACACACACACTTACTCACAAACAGGACAGACAGAGAGACAGACAGACAACAGACAGGACAGACAGACACACACACACACACACACACACACACACACACACACACACACACACACACACACACACACACACACTTACGCGTGGAATTATCTGCAACAATAACGGCGATGAAAACGGGAACAGAAACACTGAAAACGATGATAATAATGATGAAGATGGTGATAATGATGAGAAAAGTAATAATGATGATGAAAGAAATAATAATAATAATAATTACAACAACACTATAACAACAACAACAACAACAAACAAAGCAACAAGAACAAGAACAAGAACAACAAACAACAACAACAACAACAATAATAATAATAATAATAATATAATAATAAAACAACAACAAATAATAATAAAATGATACTACTGCTGCTGATGCTACTACTACTACTACTACTTCTACTACTATTACTACTAAAAATAGTAATCATCATCATCATCACCATCATCATCATCATCATCATCTCATCATCATCAACTATTAATGGATTGCGATGGCAACACAATGATCTTGAATTACAAGTAGTAAACTGACAACACATACTGGGTACTGGGTAGGTCAGATTTGAACCAAGGCAGTCACACAAACGTTAAACACTTGTGGCACCCCACTTCTCTCGTCATCAAGTTGACTTGGTTGTAAACTAACATCGCCATGTATCAAAACCTCGATCGACAATAATTTTTTGCCACAATAAACACATTCCCTTTTTCGTCGTCGTCGTCGTTTGTTATTGTTGTGTTGTTGTTGATTTTTCTTTTTTAAAGGAGATGGGGAGTCTAATGTTTCAAACATGACAGACTTCTAAACAGTTCCAAAGTCTGACCTGTCATCAGAGAGGACAATAAAACACGACGTCTAATGAAACAACATTCAGAACAAAGCCAACAGAAACAAAACACAAACACTGCATAACATGAAACACGCCTCAATTCCAGGTTCGATATTATATCTAATTCAGTTCCTCTTGTTGATAGTCTGGCTGGGCCAGTGGATTGTGAAGGAAGGTAGGACTGAAAACCCTGAATTCCATTCCTCTGTGGTCTATCTGTTGTAAAAGGGGTTTAGGACTGGCAACTGACCTCTTCTATTCCTCTTGTTTACCTGCCATTCTCACTGTGAGGCGTGGGACACTGCTTCACACACCAACTGAAGAACGAAAGAAAAATGGCAAAGCTGTGGGGACTACCTTCCCTGCCCTGCTCCCCCTCCCCCTTCTTCCCTAACTACTACAGACAACAAACGTATGGCTTCTCGCTCAGAGGGTGGAGGGATGGGGTGTGGGGATGGGGGTGTGGGTGTGGATGGAGGAGAACTGGTTGTATCTTTTCAGCAATGATCAAGGTGACCTTTTTAGTGGAAGAAAAAAGACAAGGAACTCTTTGGTTGTTTATAGTGAAAGCAAAGAATGTGAAAAATTACCACAGGTAAGCTGAAGCTTGTTGTGTCGATGTAGTTGACAAATGTAGTGAGAGATGACCACTAACTGGATTGTTATATAGTTGGCATATGCAATGGAGACGACCACTGATTGAAGCGAACTGCTATGAAATTAACATGTGAGATGCAAATGACCACTGACGGAAGTGAAGCGTTATAAAGTTGACCTATGTAATGACCACTGACTGAAGTGAAGAGTAAGAAAGTTGATGTATGTGCTAAAGATTACCACAGTCTGGAGTGAAATGGCACAACGTTGACATTGTAATGGAATATGATGACTGACGTGAGTGTTGTAAAGTGGCATGATTGATCAATATGATTGATGGTAGTCAGTGGTAAGAATTCACTAAGAGACTCAACTTGGAAACTTTGGCATGGAAGTGTATAATTTTGCACACCACAAACTGACACCAACGCAATTGTGATATGTGAAAAACTTTGCGACTACATAATTACATAAAAGGTCAAATCTAGAAAAAAAAAAATTTTGTTTGTGATTGTTTTGTTCCGTTTTTGTTTACTTTCATTACAAAGGCCACAAATAGGGTCACCCCATAAAGGCATATTCCTTCTTACCCACAAAATACAGACCAAATAGAAAAAAGCAAAGACCAATAACATGGAAACAAATTTTGGAATAATCTCACCAAAAACAGTGTGAAGACTCCTACAGCAGTGGGGCTCTGACTGACACTGGGTCTTTTCCTTGTCACAGACGCAACTGTCCAAACCATGTGTCAAGGGAGAT
>JADBJO010026684.1:17500-22226 GCA_016801955.1 Conus betulinus | reverse complement strand
GCATGCTTTGTGATTTTCTCAGACCATCTGTCTCTACCAGCTATGACTCTATCCAAAGAAATGGTCCTGATGTTATTCTTTGAATGTATTGATTGTGGTTCTATGTAAGTTTTACCGTTAGTCTTTTTTAACCTCTTTCCAACTCGCAAGTGAAACAAATAGAAACCCTGCAGAAAACAATAAAGCTGCGTTATAACTAGGAAACCTAGGAGCAAGCACAATAACACAAATTGGACGAGATGTGTATCTTCAATCCCATAAACATTGTGACTGTCATGGTTCACTGTAATCTCAAAATTTGTGAATAAAGATCATCATGATTTAGAAACTTTCTAATGTCTCTAATGCTATCCTGCACGAAATCACTCTGTTTGCACTAAGTTGAAAATTATAAAGAAGCCTGCTATTGACTTTTTGCTTGCAACAAAAATTGAAGTTTTGTTCAGCTGCTAATTCTTTGCCATATCCAATTTAACAGATTTTTTCATTCATTGAGGACCATGAGTATATGCCTCCAAAACGTGTTTAACCTGCCAGCTGTAAACTTCATCAAGTTAAACCTACATACAATGACTCCATCTAAGCAAAGACTTGTACGAGTGATATATGGTGATCAGTTTTCTCAGTCGAAATAGTGACAGTGCTTGTGTCAATACTTGTATATTGGTATTCCTATACCGTTGTTTTTGACTGTATGAACGGATGGTGTTTATTTGATCTTGTCTAGCTTTTCATCCTGTACGAATTCTTAAAAACATACTTCCTAACTATTTCATATAATGTCAGGCAGGTTGTAATTATATTCACAGATAACCCCACGTTTGATTGTACAAACGAAATTCAGATGTGTAGTTTCCGTCTGTGACCAAGGCTGAAGTAATTTCGTAACTCAAATGGTTTGTCTGTCATGTGAATTCCAGATATATTTAACAAGTTGTTTGTGAACCAGATTCCAGGTATCGTAACATTTAGCTGGTTCCATATTATTCATCTGTATGCTAAACACAATACGGAAGACTCAACCCCCCACCCCACCCCCCATCCCTCCCTTCACCCCCTTCCCCCAATAATTCATTTATTTGGCTTTTATATTGCTGTATAAAAACAATAAAATCAGAACATGTGCACCATTCCATTTTGCTGCATTTCAGTACAAAACGGAAGCAAATCTGATCATTAATATCACATGACTGTTTTATTTACAATGGAATACGACGACCTCTGACATTTTGGATTATTTGACTTTGAAAAAATTCGCCAAACAACATAAAATAAATTTTAGTAATTTCTGTCGACTTTTTTTTCTTTAAATTCCATTGCAAATCGATCAAATCTGATCATCCTAATAATACAAAAATTGTGTATTCCTTAACAAAACGACCAAACGTGACTTACAATTCATTTCAGCACAAATGGTCACCTATAGTCAATTGTTTAAACAAAAGCTGACGTGGCGACTATGACGATCGACGATGACAGCTGTTTTAAAAGTAGCAGCGGAGAGGGCTTGTATTCAGCTTGCATCTACCCTTTCAGTCGAGTTTTGACATTGCTTCTCTTTACATCTTGGCCGGCTACCAGGTTGGTGCGAAGTTATTTTTTTTTGTGTGTGTGTGTGGGGGGGTTTTTTTTTTTTTTTTGTTAGATGATGATGATGCTGTTGTTTATTACTACAGGCGCTTGTGGAAACCTAATCGGAAAGAATGAAACCGATTGCAAGAAAGTGTGGCTCGGAACGCTAAAAAGTTGATGTTTTGTGAACATATGTTTGCAAGTATGTGTCAGGGAAGAAAAAAAAAAGCAAGTAAGTGACATACCACAAACAGATGGATCTAGTAAATTATTTAGCGTTATATGGAATGTTTCAGTGTCCTCTTTAAGAGTACATATGCGTAGACAGATAGATAGATAGATAGATAGATAGATAGATAGATAGATAGATATGTTAGAGTAAAATGTACTGTTCTTGGCAGTTTCCAACAGCAGTGTAAAATCTGTCCATGGTACTCCTCGTCAGCCAATGGCTGTGAAATGAATGTTTACCATTGGAAAACAGCCTCATATTCTGTGGTTCATTTACAGTTTGAAGAAGAATGAACCTGTGAAAAAAAAGCTGCAGTTCAGGTTGAAGGCGTAGTTTATTGGTGTTTTGTCAATTGTGAAAAAAAAAATCAGTTCAACAAGAAATGATAATTTTTCACTTTATACATTGTCCCGGAGCATGTTTCTGCGTTCTTACTAGAATACTGTGAGCATGGACAATACAACCAAAAGATTAAGCTGTGTATTTTCCAATTCCACAAACATTGCGTATGTCGTGGTTTTAGAATTTGAGAAAAAGAAAGGATCGTCATGATTGATAAACTTTCCATTTTTCTTGAATATTCTCCTGCACAATAACACCACTATTTGCCCAGTCTAAATTAGGAGAAAAAAAAAACTCCACTGAAAATATAGCTTTGGATGCAGTTTCTTTGGTGTACTTAATACAATAGATCTGTTCAGTTCACTGAAGGACACCAATATATGCTTCCAAAACGTGTTTAATCTGCGAATTTGTAATTTTTATTGAACCGAAACGATATACATCATTACCATCCGGACAGAGACCTGCATCAGTGATTTGCCATGATCAGTTTCCTCAACAAAACAATAACAGTACTTGCGCATATGTTTGTTTGTGTCGACTTCGACTATCGACGGTAACACGTATTAATAGCAGAAGCGCAGAAGAGGGCTCGCACTCACCTTGCATTCACCACTCTTTCAGTCGACTTTCTAACACTGGTTCTCATCTTGTCTTGGCCAACTACCCAGGTTGGTGCGAACGTATCATTTTTTTGTTACTAATACTAGTGAAAGATTGAATTGTTTTCTCACACAGACATTTATTGGAAACCAAAAGAGAAAGTATGAAACCAGTCGCAAAGCGAAAACCGAAAAACGCACAAAAAAATGTGACGTAAAATGCTATAAACGCTGATAAGGTGTAAACATGTAATAAGTGTGTATACTGAAAAAAGAAAGAGACGCGGTACAGATGCACCTCGTAAATGATTAAGCGTTAGATGGAGTATTTCAGTGTCTTCCTTGAGAAGACAGACAAACAGATAGATATATAGATAGATAGATAGATAGATAGATAGATAGATAGATAGAGAGATAGATATGAGAGTAGGACGGAATGTCCCAGCAAGCAACGTGCAGCAGTGGTGCACAGTCTGTCCAACGTGTTTTCTTTTTTTTTTTTTTTTTGCATCAGTTATCGGATCAATGGAGCCCCTAAGGCGGTACATTTTTTTTTCCTACGGCCGAAATCCGCCTCCTCATTTTTTGGTGCTGCACATTGTCCTCTTCATCTGCCAAAAAAAAAAAAAACAAAAAGAGAAAAAAAAAATCAAAACCAATTTCCACTACTAATTTTTTTTTTTTTCTCTCTCTCTCTCCAACCTGTCTCTTACACACCATGCAATGTCTGTATGTTCTCTCAAATGGACATATTTTTGCTGATTTAAGTGTATTGGCGTTTGATACAAAGTGTCTGGGTTTGTTAATGTTCTAATGTGTGGTGTATTGGCACTTTCACTCTGATAATATGCTGCATATGTAAACAGAACAACATACATGAAACAAAAAAACAAACAAAACAAAACAAAACAAAAACAAAAACAACAACAACAAAAACCTGCATTAGTTTCTTTTCTTTCAGTTTTGCCAGAGAGAGAGAGAGGGAGAGAGCCAGGCAGACCGACAGACAGACAGACAGAAGACAGACAGACAGACAAAAAGACCCAGAAATGTGATAGACGCTTCAGAAATTCCAACGTGTTTTCTTGTGACGATACTTCTCGTCAGCCGACAGCTGAGAAAGTAAGCTACCTGGGGTAAAAACAGCTTGCAATTCTATAGGTCATTTTATAGCTGTCAGTCAGAACCAAGCAGCAGAAAACAGCCTCGTCTTCTGTGGGCAGTGTTGATTTGATAACATCAATGTGCTTTTGTACTCCCAGTTCTCATAGAACAGGGAGTACTTTAGAATGTGAACGAAGAAATGCTCTGTGTGTGTGTGTGTGTGTGTGTGTGTGTGTGTGTGTGTGTGTGTGTGTGTGTCTCTGTCTGTCTCGTTCGTCCGTCCGTCCGTCCGTCTGTGGTCAAAATGTGTTCCACACTCGCTCCAGACAAAACTACTGGGCCGATCTTTCTGAAAATTTGTAGGTATGTTCATTATGGGTTACGGATGATGCCCGATGTTTTAGTTTACCGTGATAGCCGTTACAAATGGCTGTAACGGCCTGTAACAGTTTTTCTTCTTTATGGAATATCTCAGAAAGTACTTGGCTGATCTTTGTGAAAATTAGCGGGTATGTTCATTACGGGTAACAGATGATGCCCGATGTTTTAGTTTACCCTGTTATAGCCATTACCAACGGCTGTAACGGCCTGTAACGGTTTTTCTTTTTATGGGATATCTCAGACAGTATTTGGCCGATCTTCCTGAAAATTTGAAGGTATGTTCATTATGGGTCACGAATAATGCCCGATGTTTCAGGTTACCATTATAGCCGTTAGTAACGGCTGCAACGGCCTGTAACGGTTTTTTCTTCTTCATGGAATATTTAAGAAAGTACCTGGCCGATCTTTGTAAAAATTAGCAGGTGTGTTCATTATAGGTCACGGATGATACCCGATGTTTTAGTTTACCTCGTTATACTGTTGCTAACGGCTG